>APFE030609416.1:18226-46830 GCA_000404065.3 Pinus taeda | reverse complement strand
GTCCATGAATTCTATTTAAAGCGCATGGAGGGTCATTTGTAGGTTAACCATGCATGAGAGAAGCTTATGTAAATTTTCATTCTTTTATTAATAATTGCCTGTAGTAGCCACGTTGGCGCAGGCCGTGGACTGTTTCCCTCTCAGGGTTTTAACCACGTCAAAATACTGGTGTATTGATCTGTGATCTGTTTGTGAGCGGTGTCCTTTTGGTGTTCTGTCTGAGGAACTTACCCTGTAAATTCCTACAGTTACTAGTATGGATCCTGCCACGGACACAATAAACCTTACTGAAATTTCTTTGAATGGTATTCTAGTGATGTCTATATTAGAACATCATGCTTCTTCATTAGCTTCAACACATAGTAGTAGAAGTTTAATATCTATGAATGAAAAATATTTTATTGAACATTGGGAACACCCCCCCACCCCCCGCCACCCCCGCATAGATGTTTACAAGCTAATTTGGTGGAATTATGTTTCTCATCCCTTTAATAAAATCCATTATGTAGACATTTCTTTCTCCCCATCAGAAGACAATGCAAATATAAATCTCCTTGACTAAGATATAATAGATTGGGAAAAAACAAAAAAAATACCAATATGCCCATATAGGAGCCATCAAGTTCAGTCTCAGCTTGCTTGTGAGTCCATATTTATCATTATTCTCCTTATTCTGCATTATTAACACCATCCATAATAATTTTTTTGATTCTTTAGTCAGAAGATTTTTCACTCCTCTTCGTGATGGCCTGAACTTTGCTACAATATTTTCGAAGTATTATGTTTCTTTAGATGACCCATACATATATGATCTACTCAAAGCATATATTCTACCTACTGGCTTTGACATGTCTATAAAGTCTTGCAATATCTAGCTAAAATCTATGGTGATTGTTCATTTTGGAAATGGTACACTCCCACCTTTAAAGAAGACATTACAAACCACATCACGAATGCATAGTACAGATAAAGATAAGTCTAAGAAATCCCAACCACTGACCTTTGACTGGACCAGAATTTCATATCAAACTACATGGGAAGACAAATACTCCAACCTTAAACACCAAATGCTCACCCATGTGTCTAAGAAAAAAACACCAATTCCATTATCTGTAATAATTAGATCTCTATCTCTACAACTTCTTGAACTATATCCATTTTCCTAGGAAATGGCCCATATTACCTCTCAATAATCATTTTCTAGCATAGAGTATGTATTAAACATACATATAGAGAGGCATATGGAATGTCCAACATGTCAAGAGAAGATAAAAAATATCAAAGGATTCAGATCCATGAAAACCTCTAACCCCTCTATTCAATTGTGCATGATTTCTCATTCTAAGGAAGGGCTAGGGAATATAAAAAAGGTTCATGGTGTAGAGGAGTCATACATCCTTAGATGAAACCTACCTATAGTTCCCTTTAGGTAGTTTTTAAAAGATATGAAAACCAAGAAGGGATATTTTCTATTTAGGTCCTCTCCAATATCTAAGATAGTATTAGATGAATGCAAGCTTTTGGATTTATCAAATCTACAAGCTATCCTAACTGGTCAGAATATATATGACTTGCACAAAGACTTGCTAAAAATAAAAGAAACAACATAATAATAGAAAGAAGAGATAAAAGATTTGGAAAATAGGGTGGATATTTTGTCACATGCATTAACAAACACTACAACATTGAGAAACTCGAATAAAGTAAATGCAAGGTTAAATCATCTAGATGCATTTCTTATTAGACTGGATGAAGTCAAAAAATATCTAGAAAAAATAAAAAGAATCCTTTGATTTAGCATAAGGATATTTTTAGAGATACTTAAGCATAATCTAAGCATAAAAGGAATAAATATATAAACATGTTTTAGATCCAAGAAGAGAAATCTGAATGGGATTTTGGAGAGAGTGAAGATGTTTTCTAGAGAAAATAAAATGAGGTGTCTAATATGAAAAAGTGGCAACATCCATTAAAGCCACAATATGAGCAAAGATATCTTCAGATGATGGCAACACAAAATGATCCTAATATTCCTTTTGATACCCCAATGCCTTCTATTTCATAGAATACAAGTTTTACATCCATAGGAATAAATGCGACCAACAAAGTAATCTCTATAATGCTCGATCATCCAATAGTTAATTTGGTATGCTAGTTAATAGAAGAAGACATGTTTTCCCTCCATATGCTCATAAATTAGGTAACTGTAGAAAAGGCATAATATGTTACACTCACATCAAGATATATTATGATCCAATTAATTAATGGATTTATGGGGATAATAACAGAATGGTGGATTCAACTCCCACAAAGAGCTAAAAGTGACATAGTAAATGATTCAAAGGAAAATGAAGATCGTATTCAAGCTATGTATACTTAGTTTCATGGGATATAATATGAAACGGTGTTATGCAACCAACTCACAATAGATCAACGAATTAAAAGTTATCATCTTCAAGGGGAAACCTCCTTTAAGATACATGAATGAATAATTCTTGGATAATACAAATGATAAGACCTCCTTGGTATATATAAGAGTCTAAGGGGACAAAATATAATCAGAGCCTACACAAAAATAATATTGTAAGGGCATAACAATAAAAATAGTGGGCTTCTATGGGGCATAACAATAACAATAGGGGGGATACATGGGCTCAACAATAACAATAGTGGGCTTCTATGGGGCACAAAAATGACAACATGGGGGCACATGGGCACAAAAATAACAATACAAAACTACACTAACAATAAAAATAAGGGGGATACTCTAGTATTATAGGGACCTAACATGCTCCTATCCTTAAAAAAGGTGTTTTCCTCAAGGCTTGAGTAGTTCTGGATGCTTCTGTATAAAATTTTCATCCTCCCATGTGGAATCTTCAACATACAAGCTTTTCCACTTATTGAGATACTCTGAAATTAATTGATTCGTTCGTTGTTGGGTTCTTGTTTCCATGACTGCTTCAGGATCAAATATGATTTTTCCTTCTTCGTTAAGTTCTGGAAACACTATTTGAACTGAGGGCTTGTCACCAATAACCTTCTTTAAGCATGAAACATGGAAAACTGGGTGTACTAGGGAAGATGTAGGCAACCCCAATTTGTATGCCATAGTACCAATCTTTTGCAACACCTTGTAAGGACCATAGTACTTGGGTGATAAATTATTATCCTTCCTAGCTTGCTTGAGGGACATTTGTTTGTATGGTTGTAGTTGTAAAAATACCCAGTCGCCTAAATCAAAAGTTCTTTCACTGCGATGCTAATTTTCCTGTTGTTTCATTCAATTATGTGCCAAAGTGAGGTTATCCTTTAAGAGTTGGAGAACTTATTGTTGATACTCAATGTGATATTCCATTGCTTGAACCTTAGACTTTTCTCTTAAATATGATGTGATGGATGGTGGATGATATCCATAAAGCATCATAAATGGGGTCATTTTCGCTGCAACATGGAAGGAAATGTTATACCACTATTCAGCTAGAGGTAACCACTTGACCCATTGTGTTTGCTTATCATATACAAAGCAACGAAGATATCCTTTCAAACATTTGTTCACTATCTCAATTTTCTCGTCAGATTGGGGATGATAAGATGAGCTATGAGCAAATTGAGTGCTAGGAAAATAAAACAATTCAGTCTAAAAATTTTCTAGTGAAAATGGGATCTCTGTCACTTACAATAATATTTGGGTTTCCACGTATATTTTGAATCGTTTCCATAAATGCAGTAGCAATTGTATTGGATTCAAAAGGATGAGATACTTCAAAAAAGTGTGCATACTTAGTAAGTCTATCAACTACCACCATGATGACACTCTTTCATTCAAACTTGGGTAAATCTTTGATAAAATCCATTGAGACCTCCTCCCACCGCTAACTTGGAATGGCTAAAGGTCGTAATAGAATCGAGGTCTTAATTGTCTCAACTTTATTTTGTTGTCAAACCAAATAGTCCGTCACAAACTTCTAAATATAAGATTTAAGACCATCCCCAAAAAATTCCTTGTTGACCCTATGGTATGTTTTTAAAAATATTGAGTGCCCTCCTAAAGGGGAGGTGTGCAATTCCAAAAGAATCTTTTGCTTGAGTTGGGAATTCTTACAAAGATATATGTGATCTTTGTTACCATAATGAATCATTTTTCCAGCTAAATGTATTAGATATACTGGGATGTTTTTGACAACAATGATAATTTATATACATATTTATACAATAAATCAAATACATCACCTCATGTAGTGTTAAATTGGTAGAAATAGCCTTCATCATGTTGTTAACCTTGTCTTTTCCTTTTTCCCTACCTCTTCATAGGATAATGTTTAGTGATATGTCCCTCTCGTTTTCTACTTATCAAAGATTCGTTTGGACAAAGATGTTTACCACCCCATGACAATGATTCAAATTACCAGATTGTCATTTTATGCCTTGTAATCATCTCTCCTAGATTTTAAGGACAATCGAGCACAATCAACCTCCATATGACTTCCAGTGCTTTTCTACATCTCTTTCGATAAGGTGACCTCATACAACTATTCAAAGATAGACATATTTTCTCACCAATAATACCAATGAAAATACATTGTATAATTAAAAAAAAAAACATTAAATTAAAAAAAAATACATAAATTAAATCTCCAACATTAAACAATAAATATATTAACTTATTAATAAAATCAATATAAAAAGAAACACACTCTCCTTTATCTTCAAATTGCTCATGAAAAACATCTTACCTTTTCATGCTTGAAGAGTCACATAAAGACTTTAGTTTGTCCCATTACATAACCAATCATTGAAGATCAAAAAATGGATATATCCCTTCATGACTTAACATCTTATCCATCCAATTGCTTTACTATGATATATGTGTTCGGGTTCAATCCATGTAGTTGAGTCTCTTAAAACCAACTTTATAAAACATCTGTGAGACCAACTATTAAGATTAAGATTAAAATAATGCATGTTTGATTCAAGAAACAAGAACGTGCATTATCATCACAGAGTAGTCAGGATATTACTGTATATTTACAAGAAACAACTGAAGCAATTCGAAAATCCTTGCACAAGCCATGCACCACATGAAATATATATGCTCTACATGTGGCCTATGTGGCCTTGCTCATACTTGCTGATTTATTATAAATATGGAAGTTCAATTTTTGTTGGTCCATGCACACTTATAACATGCACTCACTTGTATTATTCAATAACAATCAAATAAATAATTGTGGATGTTATCAAATGCATTAAAACCCATTTATTAATAAGTCTTTAAATGTATTTTATGCAGTGTTAGAGTAAGCAATGAACTTGGTGCCAGAAACCCAAAAGCAGCAGCATTTTCAGTGATAATGGTTACCCTCATGTCCTTCCTAATAGCAATGTGTTTTGCCATTGCAATTCTTTTGTTACGAAATGTTATGAGCTATGCATTTACAGAGGGAGAGGAAGTATCACATGCAGTAGCAGAACTTTCTCCTTTTCTTGCTGTCTCTGTTATTCTCAATGGTATACAGCCAGTACTTTCAGGTATAATTATAATGGAAGTAATCTATAATGGTGTATAGCCAGTACTTTCAGGTTCTTATTTATGAACACTTCTAATTAATGTTAAAAATATATTAATGTTCACTCACAGGTTTGATACATTGAAAACACAACATTATGATAGATGCTTTTTTCCTTCTGTATTACTCCACAGGTGTTGCTGTCGGTTGTGGATGGCAAGCTCTTGTAGCATATATTAATATAGGTTGTTACTATGGTGTTGGGATACCCATAGGTTGTATATTGGGTTTCAAATTTGGATATGAAGTCAAGGTGAGTTGGAAAGATATATATTTCACATGTTAAGAGAAATTATAAATTTCGTTTAACTGTGAAAGCATTATTACTTATTTATGTTTGACTTCATATTGATTTTTTTTGTTTTAATTTCAGGGAATATGGTTGGGGATGTTAGGAGGAACATGCTTACAAACTTTAATTTTATTAGTCATTACTTATCGAACAAATTGGGAAAAAGAGGTAAGGATTATGGTTTTACATATAAATATAAATTTTTTATTTTGATAATTTATATACGTTTTTTTGATATTAAAATAATTATCATTAAGATTTTAATAATATGATATGATTTAAAGCATTATTAAATAATAGTCTACATCAGAATATTTGATTATAACATCTTATTTAATTATTGATATTGTATAAGTTAGAATTGAGTCTTTTTGATTAGTTATCAATTTCATTTTTTAAAATATTTTTTTCAAATTTCAATATGGGTTGAAGAAAGCATATAGAAGTATGTGGCAGCATTTTCTTGGAAGTGTTCAAGGAACCCTTTTATTTTTTATTAGGCTATAATGCAATTTCTCTAAATTAATAGTGAATATTAAGGGGTAGAGTATATAAATTTATGTAAGCTCTCGTAGAGAGAGGTTTCTTATCACACAAACAAGAGGATTTTATATACCAATTTGGTGTTTGGCTTGACCATAAACATAAAATTAGATTACTATTATTAATATTTATTGTCCTAGGTTGGTAGCTCAAGTGGTTGGGAGTAGGGCTTGTTCTCTCATCCACTTGGATTCAATTCCAGCGAACATGTTTGACATCATGTGATAAGACTTGAAGAGTAGGAACCCCCACCAAGGTGACATCTTGACTCTTGCTAAGTCATAAGCTATTGGTGTCTATACTCTTGGTGTTATAGTGGTGACTAGAAGATTTGATCATGAAGCTCACTTAGGTTACTTCAACATGTTACCAATTTTCAATAGTTAAAACATTAAATAAATTATTATTATCTACTAATTAATGAGCATTTACATTTTTGTTAATTTAATGTCATTTATTTAAAATTAAGATGATATTTATTTTTTAACTTCATTTTTATTAGTATAAGAGATGTAAATCATTTTAAAATCATTAATGTTGCGTGTCACTAAAATTTTTTCATCTAATTCAAAAATCAATATTTTCACTAGTGATTATTTGCAGAAATAATCTCTTAATTTCAAAGTATATAAAATTATATTTTTAATCAAAGTGATAAAACCCTAAAACATGAGTGTAGAGGGAATTCACAAAGAATTCCCATTATTAGCATAACATCCTTTCCTCTCTATTTAAGTTTATTTTCCTCTAGCACAAGGGTGGAATCTTTAAATAGTGTATAGTAAAATTTACAAGAAATATGGGATGGTGGATTAAGAGAAATTCCTATGAATTGGGTTATGGAGTCAAAATCAACAAGTAAGATGGTTGAAACAAGATAGAAAGAAGCATAGTCATGTTGTCATAAACATTCTATAACTAATGACATGAAGTCATGCAAAATTTAAAGAAAGGGCCTTGAACAAGTCATGGTGAGTGTTTCACCTCAAACTTATTTCTTCTTGTTGAAGCATAAGATCACTTCTTGAAAATATCATCGCCCAGTAGTAATGTTAGCAACGAAATACATCCATGAAAATACAAAAAAATGATGAACCTCACATTTACAAGCTTGTTAACTCTTTATTCTAACAAATCTTCAACTAGGCTTGGAGGGGATCTCCTCATAAATCCAACCATGTTCAAAAATATAAAAGAGTTTCTCTTTATATAAAAAATTTAACTCAACCTCCTACCATTAAAAAAATAACAAGTAAATCATATATCCACTTTTCTGTTCTACACAATTTTAAATTATACATAAGGATTCTCTCTAAAGATACAAACTCTTAAAAGATAATAAAACATGCTTAGAAATGCGCCTTAAATGAGCCTTGGATGCCACTTTGACAACCTTATTTGCAAAATTATTCCTTGAAATGTTCTTCTTTGAAATGTGCTTCTTTAACCATTGAAGAGGATTCATTATGCCATTTGTCTTTCCTTCTCCTTAGAGTGCTCATCAGGGAAACCTTTAGCAACCACTCTTACTAAAATAACCATAAACACCAAGTCAACGAGAACATTCCTCTCTAGGGTATTCTTAGGCCTTGGATAATGTGTTAGTCACCATGTTTCACCCTCTCCAAAGAATGCTCTTAAAAAACACTCCTTTTATCACTTGAAATAACATAGAGAAATTATTAAAAGAAATGTTCCCTTGATATGCAAAGTGTTATTAAGGGCTCGTTAATCCTTCCTGAAATACCAACCAATCCCTATTCTTGAGTTGTGTGATTTGATAAATGTGAAAAAGGTGCCTCAAGGTCCAACGACTCGTTATTAAATGATGCATACATGCCACATGTCTTTTCTAGCTAGGGAACTCTACTTCCTTGACCCTTAACCAAGAAAAATATTAATGGGGTGCCCATAGAAGTGGTGCACTCTTAGATATTGTTTTATTGATGAATTAAGGCCTTGTCAAGATCCTTAGAAGTAAGATTCCTTCCTTGGGTGATCTAGATTTTACCTAATATAGCCAAAGAATATGATGGTCCACCTCTAAATCTGAGGCAATACTTGAATGCTAACCATGTGAATCATATGCCATGTGTTATCATCCAAAAAAATCTATCCTTTACAAATAATAATAATAATAATAATAACTCAAATGACCACATTTTCTTGTGGTATCTACCAAGTAGACTCAAGTTGGTTATTAGATTTAATGAATATCATATGCTCTCATTAATTAGCATCCTACATTTACACATATGCCAATAAAATATGGAAAACTTAACTCCTATTAGATGTTAAGTGCTTGCTTATTACTTGAATACCTTGTGTCCTCATGGAATTCCCTAGAAGCTCTAACAGTAGGAAATGCCTCCAAATATGCAATGCTTCCTTGGATACATGAGATGCATGCTCAATGAAAAAATACACATGAAAGCATGTAGAAAATATATCCAAAAGGTAAATCTATGGCATATGTGTAGCACTACCTCAAAATGTGTGCACTCAACCATTAAATATTCCTTAAAGGATGTGAGTATCCTCCAACCATGTGAAAGAAAAGCTGATGTTAAGGAAGAGGATGATTAAATAATGTTCTCAAAAACCATATCTACATCTATAAGTAATTTACTTCTAGAAAACTAATCATTTTTTAACTACTATTGAAAAGATTATCTCCAAAATGGATCTATATTTTGAGGGTAGCAACTAGCTCCATAGGGGACTACACTCTTTGTTGTACAAGAACTCCATAATATTTAATTAAAAATACATAAGTTAATATTAAAATATATTTGGGAAATATTATTAATTTAATTATATTTTATGTGAAAAAGATAATTTTTTGAGAGGACTAGGTAGAAGAAGATTTTAATTTGCAAATATAGGAGTCAAATAAGGTGTCCCGTATATCCTATCTTTTTTGGAATTTACATTGAAAAGTTACTTTTCTTTTAAAGGAAGTAGGTTGTGTAACACCCATATTTAATTCCCAAAATTTTAATATGTTATTAAGACTAATAATGTCGAATGACTAGCATGGATACTTTAACATAATCCTTTTGATGTAAATATTCATTTTAATTTAATAGATATTACTAAATCTAAAAAAGGGGGTATCCAACATAGCTCCCAATTCTTAAGAGAGAAGTTTGCTTGCGGGTAAAAGATATCAGGGGAATTTGGGAAGTTTCCATTCTACTTGATTTAATTGTCCATATCTATATTTGGGTAACTAAACTATCAAATTTCCAATAGTTATGAGAAGAATGGAAGAGGGAGAGGGTGGGGTGGGGGAGGGGGGTGGGGGGTGGGGGGTTAGGGGTTATGTGGTGCTAAACTTACTAGAAGTATGAACTACATGACCCTTCTATAGGTTTTTGGTTGACCACATATCTCAAGGAAAGGAATCTATTTCTCTCGACTGGAAATGTGTTAGTTAGGGAAGCACTTGTAGGGATGTGAGAGAGAGAAGAGATTAAAGACAATGAAAATCATAAGAGAAGAGAAAGAAGAATAGAGAAAGTGTGTGCAAGGGAACCATAAAAACCATGGGAAAAAAATGAATGGGATGGGGATACTAAGAAAGTGACTCTAAATAGAAGGAGATTGAAGCCTTCTGAGTCACAACCATCCTCTATGGAGTTGTGATTTTGAGTTATGGAATTGGACAAGGGAATCACTAAGTAGGCCTTCGACATGAGTTAGAGGGCTAGGATGAAATTTTGAGTAATTTTTTTTAGAGAAATGTTTAGGGAAAATTGGTTTAGTGAAGGGTTCCCATTGTTTTATGCAAGCCCAAAGAGGCCATTCTATGACAGATAATAGATGGTGTAGCTCATAAATAGAAACGGAAATTCTTGATTCTTGTATGTGTAGAAGAGTGGCCTTCATGTCCCTTAACCTGACATGAAAACTACAACACCCTAAGAGAACCTTTCCCTTAAGGCATCAGATTTGGCTCAGGGGTGGTCAACTACAAAAGAGATTGTAGTGTAGTTGAGAATATGGTGGGGTGGAATGTGCACTCTCTTCTTCAGATTCTAGCAAAGATTAAGTAAAGTAGAAACCATCATGGTTTCTTCGTTAAATATAAATGATGAGCTAAAGGTGTTATGAATCCTTTCATGAGTAAATGCTATATGCATAAGTATTCCATAAAGGATATTTGTTGTAATATATTTGAAGTACTTTTGATTTGTGAATGATAACCAAAGGTTGAATGGAGCTCTAAGGCTCTTCTTGTATTCTTTTGTTTTAATCATTGCTACCAGACTTGTGTCTATGGGGGAGGAGGGGTGGCCGGGGGGGGAGGGGGACATCTGTGATTGTATCCCTATTGAATGAGAAGACTTGTAAGTAATTTAAAGAGAGTAGACCTTATTTCATTTAAAGATAAGACATAATGCTAGCCCCTTTATGTGTAATTATTTGGATACAGAAAATGTGATGAGTGTAGTTTGTAACCAAAAGGAATGAGAATAATTCTCATTTAGTTGGGAGAATTTGAGGATAATTGGCCATTGGTCATTTTGTGTCTTTCTGTCATGATGATTCCTTGTTGAAGATAGTGTTGGATGCCTTCATAGGATGGAGAATATTTTGAGAATTTAGAAGAATCTAGGAAATTTTTATACAATATTACTAGAGTTAGTTTTAATTCTTTGAAACTAGCTTAAAAGATTAGTAGGATGTTCTGAAATTTGGGGATGATATTTAGAGTTTCGAGGATTTCTTTTGAAAGTTTTGTAAATTTAAGGATTGAAGACTTTTCCCCCAACCCATAGTCATATTATCTGATAGGATGGTTATGGCCAAGATCTAAGTGAATGATGCTTAAGTCTAAAGGTTGAGTATCAAACTGTCAGGATATCAGGCTTTGGTGGGAGAGTATATGTTGAGCGTCTTCTATTGTGAACCCCCAACATTGACAAATATCAATACCTATGTTAGTTACTAGAACCATTCTATTAGTTGATTGTTCTTTATCATGTATTGACTATTTTCCTCATATTATCAAATTTCATAGTATCGATGCCTTGTTATCATCTCTTGGAGTATAGGAATTACAATAGTTTATGGTTGAGAAGGAAAAGTATTGAGCTATTGGGTGTCATGAATTGAGAGGTTGAGACACCAAATATTTGGGTTTCCTCCATAGACCAATTAAAACAAATAAGGTTTAGACATGATATGCTATCTTGGTAAGTTTGGCTAATGTGGCGAGATTACATGTCACAATGTTGTGGCATGATGAGAAGGTGTTAGTGTGGCAATATGATGACGTGCATAATAGTGTTCATGTGGTATTCAAGGTAACATTGTTGCATAATTCATGATATTAAGATATTAGACTATCAAATGTTAAGGCATTGAGTGGCCAAATGTTGGGATATTGAGTATCAAGTGCTAGGTAATGCCTTTGAGCAACCCCCATCACAATACCTTGATACTGACAGATCCTGATACATCCATTGATTAATAGGGATTATTCCTTCCAATTAACATCTATCTATTGAGTCTAACAAGCATCATTAGTAGGGTTCTATAATTGTTTGGTGTCTTGGTGACCCAATGGGATGAAACCTTAGTGGGAAAAAACTAAGTGGAGTGGTGGAATTAGATGGCCCAGTATCGGATTAGATTGGGATTGATCAACAAGGAAAGCAAGAATATTAACAAAGTGTTGTATTGGCCTGATGATCATGTGGCTAATATGATACCCAATGATCTAAGCAAGTCGATGTGGCAGTTAACATGGCATGCATGAGGGCAACACATGGGAAAAGGTACTACCACATGCCTATTAAGTGGCATGGTATCATATGTCAATGTGACACTTTAGGAAAATATTCTAATGGGCTTAATTATTATTATTATTATTATTTTTTTTATTATTATTTTTATTATTTTTTTTTTTTTAGAGCCATAATTGTGATGAAATTTATATAGTTGGAAAGCTCTTAATCAAAAGATGATGATGGTGGCCTCAAAAATGATTTTGAAGGTGGTTTAAGGAAGATCAATTTGGACAAACCCACTTCCTTTAGGTGACCTAGGAGGTTAGATTTGGATATTGTTACAATTTTGATTAGGAATTAAGGGGTTTGGTATGTTACAATTGGAATCAGGGTAAAGGTTCAATACTTAGCATGGATGGGCTTAGGAGAGATAAAATTATCAAATTTTTGGTTCACCACTAGGCCTAGAGGACCATAAATAAACCACAAATATGCATTGGGAGTAAAGAAAGAGAAAACTAGATTATGTTTGCAAACAATAGTGTTTCCTTATGTGACCTTGGATAAGTCTAGTTGCTTGAATTTTAGCAATTATATAGATGAAAGAGTTTTCTCCGTGAGAAGAGAGCCATGCTTGATTTATTTTTTCCTTGGTGAGTCACTCGCTTCAAGAATCTATATTCTATGAATGTTGTTTATTTAGGAATCATTAAGTTATAATGAAAGATGGAAAGTGCAATGATGTAACCACATGGTATGGATGCATGGTAACTTGTTGATTTCTGATGTGAGTACGATCAAGAGGTAAGCCTACGGCCAAGAATTTGAAGTTAGGGGTTGACCATATATGATGATGCATGTGTAATGGAGATAATAATATCCTTAAATAAAGTTGATACAAGTACTCACTTAGGATTTGATTGAGGATGTTGTATATATTAGGGTTACTCATGGAAAAGGAAATTCTATTGGTAATAGTGCCTCTGTGCTTGCCATCAGAGAATTGGAAAGCCTTTTTAGGATGCTTTGAATTTCAAAATGAAATCCCATGGTAGGGATGTGAGACCCACTATCTAAAATAAAATTGAAGGATATTAAGAATAGGTCAATGTTGTCCTTGGTATATGAAAGAGAATTTGAGGTCTCATAGTGAAATGGGTTATCTCATGGGTGAAAGAGTTGGACATAAATGATAATGTAGACCAGTCGAGTGAGTGATGCTGATGAGAGGACTGAATGCCTTTGATCTTTTTTAGAGCAAGGTTAATGTTGTCAAAGGTGAACTGAAAATTTATAATCCTATGATGGGATTATAAGGATTGTTGTCCAATATTAAAGCAACAAAATGGACATGTTTTTGTTATCCTTGAGGTAATAGGATGACTTGAGGGCAATGCAAATTGAAGTATAAGTTCTTTACAAAGTCTTTCCAATATACATAGGCAATTGCAACATGGAGAAACTACCATCAGTGTGAACAAGATTAATTCAAAAAAGGTTCTTATCCCAACTATGATTCGAATATATGGGATAGAAATCAACAATATAGAAAGAAGTGGGCCAAAGAAAATACTATTGAAATGTTGGGGGTGCGTAGAGGAGAACTTGGGAAACTGCTTCATGACTTCCCTTATAAGAAGTATGGTGATAGGGACATTTTCAATATCTAGAAGTATAATACAATGGATGGAGTAAACATAAGTGTGTATACTATTTATTCAATGATGGATACTCAAAAGGCTGATTTCCAAGATGCAATGGTGTAGATGGAAAGATAGAAAGCATGCCATGAGTCCTTGGCTAGTATAACTAGTTATAAGAAGATAACTAGGGTAGAGTTACCTACCATTCGTGGTGAGCCTAAGATAAATGAGGAAACAATGAAAAAATATGTTTGTTGTGGAATATAATTATTTTCCCAATTTTGAGGTATTTTCTTTTATCACATTTGGAGCTGGTTCCTGATGGAGGTGTGGTGTGGGGTGGGGGGGCTTTCCCTGCTACTACTTGTGGAGGGGGGGTAGTGGCAATTATTTGAAGCCTCTCCTTGGTGGGGGTTTGGAGGTATTACACCTGAAGATATTTTTTTGGAAAATTGTCCTTGTAAATATTGTAATTTGATAGTCAATATTGACCATTCATCATTAGGTCATGGATCTGATAATAGATATTATTTTTGGGTTTTTTTTCCCTAGAAAGAAATACACTTTTTTTTAATGAGGGTATTGTAATGTAATAATGTATTATTGACATAGAATTGTAGTTGGGAGAAAGGATGCTTTGGGAGAGAGAAGAGGATATTGCAGTGGATGTGATGTAAGTTGTAATACTTTCATTTTTGTTTGAATGGAATAAAAGGAAGGACTAGCTAGTTCTCCATGGATGTATCCAAAATCAGGTGAACCATGTACATTGGTGCCTTGTTTGTGTTGTGTCATTTTATGTTTTTATTTTGACAACCATTTTGATTTTATCTGTGTTTTTTATTTCCAATAATTGGTATAAGAGTTGAAGGTTTAGTTGGTTGATAAAACTCATAGAAAGGGAGGGTTCTCAGTTTGAGTGGGAGTAATGGTGAAAGAAGGTTTTAGGATTAAGAAGGTTAATGACCAAAACTACTAGTTATGGAATATGTAAATGCGATATTATCTATATCAGAAAAATATTATTTCACAACATATGGTTTGTAGATAAAGAACATGTATTTTCCATAGTGATGCTTGAAATTTGTTGATGTTTCAAATCCAAAAGAGGATCCATCTTGGGGAAAATGGTCAAAAGGAGGAAGAGGCAAAGAGAATGTATAAGTATAAAGAGGCCAATGAGAGGGAATGGTCGACTGATTAGAATTCTAGTTTTTATTTTTATTTTTATGAAAGTGTTAATGTCGATAATAATATTATTTAATTTATGAATATATAAACCAAAACTAGAATTAATATTAATATACGATCTAAATATAATATACAATTATTATTAATAATATAATCCAAATATTATTAATATTAATACTAATACTAATACTAATAATATTCTATCAATAATAATATTGTATTATTATGTTATTGTTATAAATAACACACACACACACATATTTATATTATGACATTGATATTATATTAAAAAACAGTTGATGAATAGGGTTAGGACTAGCATAGAAGGGTAATTTTGTTTAATCAATTACTATCTAAGAAATCAAGGCTAAGAAACCAAAGTTTAAGATATGAGGGAGAGAGGCATACTTCAGGAGTTGTGCAACTAGTATGTGGTATAAAAGATAGTTGATTACCACCATCCCTATTGATATTATAGGGATGTTTATTATCTCAACGGTTTCGCTAATTCATATTATCTAATAGTGGTCTTCTCTAGTGATGACCCTAACATTTTTCAAGAAAACATGATATTTAGTCTTCAAGGAGTGTTCAAGAAGGGCTAAAGTATGAGATCATTCATTCCTAATGTTAGCTCCACGCTCTTTTAGTCTTATTTGCGAGTAGAGTCTTGTTTCTCCAATATAACTTTTACCATAAGAGAAATCTATTATGTAGACTCCTCTACGCTGATGATGATCAATATTGTCTTTGATGGATTTCATTGTTTTCTTAATTGTTTGTAATGTTGTGAACCCAATATTTATATCTTTCTTACTTAGGATCTTTGCAATATTGTTAATAATTCCATGGATGTGAGGAAGGTAGGCCTTACCACTATGTGCTTGAGGGCGCTGAGTTAAGTTTACTTTCAACCCTTTTCATGGCCTTCTTGATGTTCATGTTCTTATGTCCTGTAATTTTAAAGATTGTATTCAAGTGTTTCTTCTCTTCATTGAGGCGATCCACATCATAGATTATAAGGGCTCTAAAAGGAAGTGTATTAAGTACACCAAATTTTTGGGTAGGATGATGATAGGAATCAACATAAAGGCAACTCTTGTTGTTGTCTAGGCTACCAATGGATCTATCAAGATCCTTTCCTACACTTCAATCACCAAACCTAACACTATAATTTGGTACATTCTTGATGATATTGTCCAAGTTTTTGTTGTTATTGTTTTTTAGAGAGTCACCTTGATGTTGATTCCTATCATCATCCTAACCAAAAATCTTATGTACTTAATACACTTGTTTTTAAATCCCTTAGAGTCTTTGATGTTTATTACCTCAATGAATAGAAGAAACACCTAAATACAATCTTTAAAAGTATAGGATATACGGAAATGGACATAAAGAAGGCCATTAGAAGGGCTGAAAGTAAACTTGACTCCCAAGGCCCTCAAGCACACAATGGTAAGCCGTACCTTCCTTACATCCATGGAGTTACTTACAAGATTGCAAAGATCCTAAGTAAGAAAGATATATATATTGGGTGCACAATAGTAGGAGCAATTAAGCAAAGAATGAAATCCGTAAAAGACAATATTGATCATCATCAACTTAAAGGAGTCTACATAATAGAAAACTCTTGTGGTAAAAATTATAATGGAGAAACATGATGATCCTTGCAAATAATACTAAAATAGCATGGAGCTTACATTAATAATGAATGGTCACACACTTTAGCCCTTGTTGAACACTTCTTGCAGGCTAAACATAATGTTTTCTTGGAGAATGCTTGGATTATCACTAGAGAAGGATGTTGTCAGAGAAGATGAATCAAATAAGCCCTTGAGATAATAAAACATCCCTATAATTTTAACTAGGATGGTGGTATTGAGATTAGTGGTAATTGGATACCTTTGATACCACGAACTAGTTCCACACCTTGTCAGATATGACTCTATACCCAATATTCATAACTATTGGTGTCCTGAATATGATTTCTTAGATCGTAATTGATTGAACAAAATTACCATTCTATGTTAACCATAACCCTAATCATTAACTATTTTTTAATATATTATAATAACTGACTTATACTTTCTTTTTTTATATATATATATTATATATTATATATATATAGAGATATAGAGATAGAGAGATGATAGAGATAATGAAGAGGTGAGATAGAGAGATGTATTGTTTTTGTTATGAATAGTAATTATATTGATATTTGTATTATATTATAGTATTAATATATTTATTATGTATATATAATAATATAGTATATATTAACATATATATTCTACTTTTGTCTTATAACTCCATAAATTAAATAGCATTATTATTGACATTAACACTTTCATAAAAAAAAAGGTTATGGGTTTTTTTTTATCAACCAACCATTCCACTTTATTTGCTTTGTTATGCTTATACATTCTATTTGCCTCCTCCTTCTTTCGACCATTGTCCCAAAGATGGATCCTCTTTTCGATTTGAAATGTTGATAACTTTCAAACATCACTATGGAAAATATGAGCTGTTTGTTTGCAAAAACACACCACATAAAACTAAAATATACCAACCTAGGGTTTTATGATGCCATTGGCTAAAATATATGAAAATCCATTAGGTCCCAACAAGGTATTTCTTATGAATAGCTTACTAAATCTGAAGATTTCATAAGGTGGGCTTGTTGTTGATAATTTAAAGGAATTTAATATAGTCACCAGTCATTTAAGTTTTGTACAACTAAAATTTGATGATGGGGTTAGGAATCTTTTTTATTTTGTACTCATTTCTAGAAATCTAGAATGACTTGGTAATGGCTATGAGTAATTCTATCTCTAGGTTAAGCACTTTAAAGTTTGATGACATTTTTTATGTTATCCATAGTGAGGAAATCTGAAGAAAAAAATCATAGGTGATATGTAAAGTAATTCTTTAAGTGTAGGGAACATGGGAAGACAAAGGGAGAGAGGAAAGAGCCTTGGGAATCATGTAAATAATAATAAGGGTACATATAAATATAAAGAGAGGCTAGAATGTTGGCATTGTGGGAATAAAAGACATAAGAAGAAAGATTGTTGGTCTCTAAAAGAAAAGAAAAAAGCATATGGATAACATCAGAATAATAAGGAAATAAATGTAGTGGGCGATTTGTTACAAGATAATTTAATCCTCCCCGAAGATAGCCTTGTTCATTCTTAGGTGATAAACTCAGGGTCCTCATTTTATGCTACACCCCATAAGATTTTTTTTCAAGATTATCAGTCAAGGTGATTTTGGACAAGTTTATTTGGGTGATGATGAGTCATGTAAAAATTTGGGAAAGGTTAAGGTATGGATAAAATTATAGAATGGAAATAATTGGTGGTTATTAGAAGAAGTAAGAAATGTTCCTAATTTATGAAGAAATATATTCTCAATAGGGAATTTGAGAAGTGAAGGTTGTACAATCACATTTACAAGAAATTCGTGGAAGGTCACTAGAGGATCTCTAACAAGGTGATTTTGGACAAGTTTATTTGGGTGATGATGAGTCATGTAAAAGTTTCGGAAAGGTTAAGCTATGGATAAAATTATAGAATGGAAATAATTGGTGGTTGTTAAAAGAAGTAAGAAATGTTTCTAATTTATGAAGAAATATATTCTCAATAGGGAATTTGGGAAGTGAACACTGTACAATCACATTTACAAGAAATTCATGGAAGGTCACTAGGATCTCTAATAATAGAAAAAATGAAAGAAGGTAGGTACACTATGTTTATGTACTAGTAATGTTGTCCTTTTTAGTGATTTAGCTTCTAAAGGAGTGGATATAGCATTGTGGTATCATACGCTTGTGTACATGATGAGAAGGGGATGCAGATTCTCCACTCAAGGAAATTATTTCTAGATTTGAAGAAGGTTGATTTGGACTTTTATGAGCATTATGTCTATCTAAAATTTAAAAGAGTTATATTTATTTTAATTAGGAGGGAGGAAAAGAGTGAAAAAAGAGAGCTTGTGCATATATATGTGTGGGGACCAACTTAGGTATCACCTCTTGGTGTCTCTTATTATTGTGTTACTTTGATCTATAAACTTCTATGGATATTCCAATGGACAATTCATTAGAACATATTTGATAATAAAATATTAAAATGTAGAATTTCTTCACAATTATAGTTTTATTAAACTATAAGATCTGTAAAATTAATTGTAATTAGTGCATGCATGCGAATGAAAACTATGTAGAAAAGTAGAGAATGAAAAAAATAAGCTCACAAACACACATAAGACACAAAATATGCTCTAGGAAAACCTTTTGGGAGAAAATCCTACTGGAAGGTGAGGTCACTTTGCTCTCTTTTTCTATCTGGAATATAAGGTTGTAGGTACAAAGAAGTAATGCATGTGGCTTGTGGGCTACTACAGTGCACATATCCTCTTTGTGTGCTCTACCTCCTATCTCATCTAGCTATCTTTGGTCAAATATGGAACAAAATTCTCTCGAAAGAATGGAATGCATCTTCCTCCTAGTGGTCCAATTATAACACAACATGATAGCCCACTAGTGGTTAAGTTTGACTAAATCAACTCTTAACTAGAGTTACAATATAGACTCTTCTAGACTATTTTACATTAAAAACATGTGGCTATCCAATTTTCCATGAATTATGGCGGTTGACACAACATCCTCCCGAACTATAGGAATGAAAACAAGAAGGTCAACTTCTGAGTGACATAAATTTTTCATACTGACTCTGATTGACATGATTCTTGCGCCATTAGAAATATATCTGTGTGCAGAACAATATGAAAATGTACCACATTAAAGAGGAGAATTTTAGCCCCCAAAAAATGTCATTTGATGCCTCAAAACGTTCTCGGAAGATTTCAAACCATGTTTCACCAAATTGGGTCCTGTCGTTAAAAAAGTTCCATGAGTCGATTCCTCCAATTTTTCCACTCCAAATGCATTGATATGGATGAAAAAATTATAATGATCCAATCAGGATCATCGTTTTAATGATGACATAACTAAGAAAACTTAGTTTTATTGAATTAGAAATAAATACAATGTCTTTGAGACTTTTAAGAAATGGAAATATTTGGTTGAGAATGAGATAGAAAATAATTTGAAGTGTTTCGAATTAGATGCGAATATTGCAACAAGGAGTTTGATATTTATTATTCATATCTTCGGATTTATATAGATAATAAAGTTCTAAGAAAACCACAAATAACTAGTGTGTCAAAAAGGATGAACAAGACAATCATGGAGCATGCAATGAGTATGAGATAGCATGCATGATTTCACTCACAATTTTGAGAATGTATTTTTTATACTACTATTTACTTAATAAATAGAGGGCCTTCAAGTTCCTTGGATTGTGGCATTACAAAGTAGGAATGGATAGGTAAAAAATCAAACTACTCGCTTTTGAAGACTTTTGATTGTGAAGCATTTGTCCTTAATGATAGATAAAATAGAACAAATCTTCAAGAAAAATCCAAGAAGTGTACTTCTTTAGATATGGAGTTAATTATTTTGGATATTGCTTATGAGATTTATCAAAAGCATGAAATAATTAGAAGTAGAGATGTGGTATTCAATGAGAAGGTCATATGCAAAGATTAGTTGTAGATAAATAAATAATAAAAATAAAACATAAAATACATAGTGCTTGATGAAATCACTTAAAAACGAAATTCCAAAGGTGCTAGAAAATCAAATATTCAACAAAAACATCAACATTTAGCTCACACTCCTAAATTTGTCATTAGACGATCAACCAAGTCAAGTAGACCCCCTAAATGATACTCTTCATTGTATTATGTATTTTTGGCTTATTGTGATGAACTAAAAAGATACGAAGAAGAAATGTAGGCAGAAACTAGAAAGAAATGGGAGCAAGGTATGGAAGAAGAGATAGAATTTTTGGTACGTAACCATAATTAGGATTTGGTCCTGTTTCCTGTGGGTAAAAGAGAATGGCACAATAAATGGGTTTATAGGTTGAAGGAAGAAGATGTAGGCAAAAAGAAGTACAACACTAGAATTGTTGTAAAAGGGTTTTCCTAGAAGAAAGTTATATATTTTAATGAAATATTTTCTCTTATTTTCAAAATGACTTCAATTAAAACTATTTTAGGTTCAATGGTAGTAGAATATTTGCACCTTGAGTAGTTATATGTAAAGACAACCTTTCTCCATGGGGAAACAACCCCAAGGATATAGGTAAAAGGAAAGGAAAACTGGGTATGTAGACTAAACAAGAGTTTGTATGGTTTAAAGCAAGCTCCAAGGCATTGGTATTTGAAGTTTGAAAGCTTTAGGATAGAAGAAGGATATAATAGATGTCATTCTAACCACTGTATTTATTTAGGAAAGTAGATAATGCAAACTATATTATCTTGTTATTATATGTAGATGACATGCTTTTCGTAGGGTTTGACATACGTGATATAAATGTGCTTAAAAGAAAATTAGTTAATTCATTTTCTATGAATGGTTTAGGTTCTACAAAAAAAAAAATTGGTACAATAATAACAAGAGATGGGAAAAATTATAAATTAATATTGTCTCAAAGTAAGTACATGGAAAAGATGTTAGAATGATTTAAAATGAATGATACAAAACTAGTTAGTACGCCTTTGGCTACCCATTTCAAGTTAACTAAAGAGATGTTTCCCAAGACACAAGAAGAGATAGACTACATGTGCAAGACTCAATATTCATCAGCAGTCGTTAATATAATGTATGTGATGGTGTGCACAAGGCCATGTATTGAACATGCAATGGGAGTTGTGAGAAGGTATATGGACAATCTGGATAAAGAGTGTTGGAAGGAAATAAAATGGGCTCTCAGGTATTTGAGAGGCACTATTACTTAAGAATTATGGTTTGGAGGTTAAAGCATTATTCTATTGGGAAATGTTGGCTCATATATGAAAGGTGATATAAATAGCATGAGGAGAACCAGAGGATATACTTTTACTATTGGTGGAAACACATTAAGCTATATTTCTAAATTTAAAACATTTATTGCACTTTCAACCAATAAAATTATAATATGTTGCTGCTACAAAGGGTAGTAAAAAGATAATTTGGTTATAGAGGTTCATGGAGGAATTGGAATTGAAGAAATAGAATAACAAGTTTTATAGTGATATAAAGAGTGGCATTCATCTTTCAAAGAAATCAATCTTTCATTCTAAGAAAAAGCATATAAAACTAAGGTACCATTTACTATGACCAATTTTGCAAGAGGGACAAATGAAACTAGAAATGATACATACTAGTCAGAATCCTACATACATCTTAACAAACATAATAACCAAGGATATATTGAGTTTTTGGTTAGTTATAGTTGATATGCAAGCATGATGATGAAGATGAGAAGCTAGGTAGGTCCAAAGTTAAAGCATCATCTAGTAGCTATAGTAACTGTGGAGTTACTATAACCAGTCTCAAAGTGGGAGATTATTGGTTATGGAGTTTAACTATCTTCATAATTTAGAGGTATTTTTTTTTTCCACATTTGGACCCTAATTCCTAATGAGGGTGCGGGGAAGTATTTCCCCCATACTAATGTCACTAGGGGATTTGGAGTTTTTTTGGGGGGGGGGGTGGTGGTGGTGGGAACCATTCTTTGGAGCCTCCCTAGCAAGAGTTTGATGAGTGCCCATAAAGAGATTTTTTTGGAAAAAATTCCTTGTAAAATATTGTATTTGTTTATGATGATGATGATGATTGTGGTTAATGTCCACTGAGACCAAATTGGTCTATCGGACCTGTAATTTTCTTAGTTCTTAATTTTCTAGCTTCTCGTCTTTCTTGGCGAGATTGGTGTTGTAGCTTTCTTTTTCTTCTCTACGATATTCCAACTTCCTTTATCTTGCGTCTCCTTCATCTCTTCTGGTTCTTGGGACATTGGTGTCTTAGCTTCGCGTTCTGTTGTGTTCGTCCTTCTGAGGATAGTCGAAGAAGAAGTTTGGTTTGGGAGATTTTCTTTGCTGTTAAATGAAGATTTATTTTGTGCAGTATTTGAATCCTCATAACTGTTGATGCTTGAGGGGTTGTAGAGTTCACTTTTTTGTTGTTGGGCGGGGCTTTCCCCCTGCTTGTCTTAAGAGTTGTTTCTTTCTTGCCCAATTTCGTGTGATTCAGAGTTTTCTGGACAATATTCTTCCTTCATGACATTGTATTGTTCTTTTTGTGCTTCTTCCCACCATGTAGATCTGTGGTGATTCTTTCTAGCATAATTTTTCTGGGAGGCTTTTGGGAAATTTTTTGCTAGATGGCCTATCTCAAAGTAGGATCAACATCTAAAGGGGACACTTTCATAATCGAGTTTTTGGTTCCACACATAGTCTTTACTTGTTAGGTTTATTACATTTGGGAATCCAACGCTGAAGTCCATTTCCACATAGATGCGTGCATAGGTGGTTCTGGCATATTCCTTTGTTTTTGGGAACCTGTAGTAAAATTTCCCAATTGCATTTCTAATGGCTTTTAGTGAGGAGAAATTCCAGAGATTCAAGGGTAGGTTTGGCAGTCTCACCCAAACTGATGCTGAGGTTATGACTGCTATTGAGGGATCGAATGATGGGTTCCATGGCTTCATGAATAGGCCTGAGTTTTCGCAAAACCAAGGGCTGAAATCTATAATACATTGTCTACTTTCAAGGTTTTCAAAATCTACTATAAAGAAACCCCTAGCACAGGGTATTAATTTCATCAGAAATGACAGACTTCCATACCTCCGAGATCCATCTGTGGATAACTGTCAGCCACGGCCAAAAACCATTGAACCGACAGATTAGCACACTTTCAGAAAAATTCAAAGCCTCATCGAGTGAGGCCTGGACCACCTGGATAGTGGGAGCTAGGGCTTCACTGACGATATGGGCAAGAGCTTGCCCCCCAGAGGCAAACGGAACTGAACCAACAACTATCTTCACAAAGCTGGGACCCATCTGGATCAAGGCTGATCAATGATTCCCAAGCTTATGTATGCCCCTACGAAAGAATGAAAAAGCCCTGCAGACACGCAACATCTGACTTGATCTGGATCTGCAGACAAACCCTACAACAACAAGAAATTCTCAGCGGCGGTTAATGAAAACAATAACAAAGATAAATCCTATCTGCGAGAGGATAGTTATTGGAGAAGGCAGTCGATCTAGGTTTGGCGCACATCCTCCGACCTCTTCTAGCCCTCCAAAAAGACCCTACTAACTTGGAATCCTCCCTAATGAGCCCTACATATAAAAAACCCTATTGAGCTAATGAGCCTTACACAGAAAAACCTGTGGAAGAATGAAAAAACCCTGTGAAAGAATTAAAAATAGCCTTTTAAATTCCTGGACATTGCAGAAAGTGGCTAGGACAGCGATCTGACTTGATCTGGTCACGCAGTGTCTGACTTGATCTGGATTTGCAGACAAACTCAGATCAATGAAGTAGGAGCAGGAGCAGGATCAAGGATGGTGGTGGAAATCCAAGTCTTGCCTCCATAGTCAATATAGACCATTCATCATTAGACATAATATATAATAGATACTATCTTAAGGTTTTTTCCTAAAAGGAAGTCCTCCTTTTTCTTAAATGAAAGAATTCTATTATGGGTGTATATTATTGTTATAATATTACAATTGAGAGAGAGGAGACTATGTGAGAGAAAAGAGGAGGTTGCAGCTGATGCGTTGTAATTTATAATCAATTTATTTTTCTAAATGGAATAAAATAAATTACTAACTATTTCACTATGTATGTAGCCCAAATTGGTGAACCATACGTGTTGGTGTCTTATTTATATTATTTCATTTGATATTTTATTTCCATGTTCATTTTGATTTTATTACTTATTGTTTTTTATTCCTGACAAAATATATCTAATTTTATTATAAGGTTAAAGGAAGGCCCATGGTGAGTTGTAGACATGATTATAATTAATTATGTTTATATAATATATATTGAGACAATCTATATGCACATGTATGCTAGTGGAGGGATTGATTAAGGACACTTTAATTAATTTTTTTGGCATTGGATAGATATGTTAAGTTTTAAATGAATTTTCCAAGTTCCCTTGCTAAGTAAAAGAAGAGTTGCATAATAAGATATGGATTGAATATTTAGGAATTAGTCCAAGTAGACTTGACTAGAATATAAATCGAATTAGAGGATAACTTGAGCTTAATAATGCTTGATAGATTGCTAAAAGATATTGAAAATGAATGAATGAGTAAAATGAATTTGCTAACAATTTAGAAATGTTGTGGCATATGTTTTAATTGATATTCCTTATAACTGACATGTGAATGAAATTGTAAAGTAGAAAAAATGTGTAGGTTTCCTTTAACATATTGATATTAAAAAAATTCATTCCTAGAAATGAATTTTGAGGTAGTAGAAGTGAATTCATTCATGAAATGAACCTCGAGGATAATGAAAAGAGAATACAAGAATAAAGAAAAGGTTATCCCAAAGACAATATGTGAAACGGAGCTAAAAAATCCATGCAAATAGAATAGACTAAGATTGATCAAGAAGGAAAATAAGAAGATTACCCAAGTGTTGTGTCGGCCCAATGGATACATGCTTGGTATGATAACTAGTAGATTGGGTAATTCGATGAGGTAGTTGACATGGTATATAAAATGGAAACGTATGGGAAAAAGGACTACCATGTGTTTGCCAAATGGCATGGTAGGAATGATGATGTGGCACTTGGGGACAATTCTCTAGTGGGCATAACTTTGTGCTTAGAGCTCATAATGAGATAAATTTATATCATTGGAAATCTCTTGACAACAAGATAAAGATGGTGGAATCGAAAATGATTTTTAATGTTTATAAAGGAATACTGATTTGGACAACCTGTTGGCGGGAAAAATTTCCTAAGGAAAGGGTTGAAAGCCTCAACAAAGAAGAACAAGATAATTAACAAAGAATAGTTAGACAAACACGCCAAACATATGAATTACCAAACATGGATTTTGAAATATACCTGGAGGACCTACATTTGATGATGTCCCCATAGGGTCCAATTCTTCGCTTCCTACGAAACAAGAAAACCCGCAAGTCAATTCATAGAAGCATATACATAATAGTTAATTCAATGTGCATACATAAAATATATGTTAAATCATCATATATAAGCATATAAACTATTATTCATGAGACAACAACATAACGGGAACAAGACATGAGCTTATTTATTGATTAAAAACAATAGGTATAGGAAAGCTACAAATTGATCCAGGCCAAAGGCATTGACGAAGCCTTCCTCTAGATTTGTCCAGCCTAATCCACGAAGATAACCTCTCTAACAAGCACATGATTATGCTATATAAGGATGATGAGAATCTTTGCAAAAGAAACCAGGGTTTCCTAGAGACTAGGAGTGCAGGAGGCACGAGAAAAACATATTTGATCTTGGAGAAAAATGGGTATAATGTTGATATCCTTTTTCTTGTATGAATTAGGCCTACCCAAGGGGTGTATATATACCACCTAAAATTGGTTATTACATTTAGGCCACAGGCTCCTGTAGGTGGGCTCTTTTATTTTATTTTTCACATTTTAAAAGGTATACACATGTGCAGTGTTATAGGACCCACATATGTATGCGATTTAGTGTGGGAAGAGTCGTGTATGGATTTTGATTTTTTTTTTTTTTTTTAATATAGGATCAAGTTTGTGTGGGAAAAGGGACTCTCTATGGCCATAAAAGAGCATCAGGTCTACAAGAGCATTGAATGATGCTATAACGTATGCCCCCTAATATATGAGGTTAGAAGAGGTACAAGATGATTGAAATATATTAAGTATAGAGTGAGGAGTCATATGAAAACCAAGGAGGAGATCACCAAATTCCATCTCATCGAATACACGTGGAAGGATTAAAAAGGAAAGCTCATATTTGAGGCGAGCATACCCATGCTCAGAAGTAATAAATCATGTTTGTTGATCAAGTATAAAGCAGATCCAAAATGTATACATAAGTGTACAGAAAGCGTTAAAGAATATGTAATGGATCATCAGATCATATCCATGAAGGAACACAATGGTGTTATGTATCAATATCATATATAAAATAACACCCGATCAATGATGCTAGAAGAATCTTGTTGGCATTATGATTCTGGTATGGCTCTATGAGATAGGTGTTGTACTTGATGGCAACTCACTCAAGTGGCGATGGTCTGTTCAGGCTCTCAAAATGAAGAAAATAAGAGGTTCGCAGGTATACAGTTCAAAAGGCGTGGACCCGCAGGTACGCCGTTCAGAAAGTTGCGGTCATGTACGCAGGTTGTTCGAACAGAAGGTGCGGACCCCAGTGAACACACTTCCATGCAGTAAAAAGCGCACGCTCGTGGGAATCCTATGGTGATCCATGGTATCTAGTCCATGGTATGGTGATCCTATGGTTTTGGTCCGTGGTATTACATCTAAGGATATTGATCCCAAGTATTGGGTTCATGGTATTGTATTATTATGGTTTTGGACCATGGTATTGTGAAGGGCTTGACTATAAATAGGGAAGGAGATCACTTGGCTAAACTTAACTTTGGCAATTGAATATCTTAAGATCTGAAATTTTGGGTGATTGGTTTTTAAAAGCTAGATCTAATTCAAGGAGATAACTTAAGGTGAATCTATTGGCATGTTGTGATCTCTTGGGTGCATGAACAGATTTGTGGATCTAACTCACTGTGGCACATTGGAGGACTGTAAATTTGGCCCTAATCTAAAGTCCGCAGGCGATCCATAGGTGCAGTGCGGGGGTACACAACTTAGTAGAAGACTCAGTGCGGGAGTACACTGCGAAGCCAAACGTATAGTGCGAGGTACGCAGTGCAAGAGAGGGCAAGTGCGGGGCACACACAACACAAAAAAGGGCAAAGTGCGCGGTACGCAGGAGAGAAGAAGGCACAGTGTGGGCCTACGCAGTAAGTCAGAAGTGAAGGTGCGGATCTGAAGAAAAGTTCGCAGAGCAGAAGAACAACCAGTGCGGATCTGCGCAGTTCTGTCTCAGAAGAGCTGCGGATACACGCACGCCCCTGTTGGTGAAGTTGCAGTCTTATCTTGAAACAATTGTTGATTGTCTTTTATCTATTGCAGTAAAGTTCTGGGTTTATATTTCTGGTATTCTTTTCTGTTTACAACATTTTGAAAAGTGGGTGATTCATTGGTTTATTGTATAAGGAGATTGGGTGATTTTCATGTACCTGATGATTATTTGATGTTCATGGATCCAGTTTGAAAATTAATGAAATGTGGTCCTTAAAGAAGTAAAAGAGCAAAGGGGGTTGTAGCTCGCTTCCAGGAGAGACTGGAAAATGAGAGAGAGTTGTAGCTCTCTGCAGGTTGCAGCCTGCGTACTCGTAAAGGACTACCCCAATACAAGATCATTGTAAAAGGAGTTTCTAATTGAAAGAAGATAGAGACATATTACAGCAGGTGGTTTTCACCCACATTGGGTTTCCACCTTATATCTGGTGTTTGGTGTGACTATCTGTTTTTCTTGTTCATGCTCATTATTTTATGGTACTAACATACAAAGTAATGATCAATATCTGAAGAATAATTCAAAGTATAAATAAGGAAGATATATTGAAAAGAATTTGATAATACTGATTCACC
>APFE030609416.1:0-10473 GCA_000404065.3 Pinus taeda | reverse complement strand
CCCCCCCCCCCCCTCTCAGTATTATTTCCAAAAATACACTAAAGGTCATAAGTGTGCTTAGAAGAAATTATTTTACATAGATTATGAAGAGGAGGAAGTAAAGGATCAAGAAACATCAAAAGAAGGGGATACACACTAGGAACCCAACTAGATAAAGAAGAAATGAATATGACCATATCTTGTAAAGCATTGGAAAGAATTACCACTCCTTAAACTCTCAAGATAGAAGGACATATCAATAAGAAAAAGGTTCAAGAAGTGAAATATCACGTCGAGAAAGAAGAAATGAATCCGACCATATCTTGTAATGCACTGACTGGAATTACCACTCCTCAAACTATCAATATAGAAGGACATATCAAGAAGAAAAATGTTCAAGAATTGAAATATCACATCGAGCATCAAGAAATGAATCCGACCATATCTTGTAATGCATTGGAAGAAATTACCACTCCTCAAACTATCAAGATAGAAGGACATATCAAGAAGAAAAAGGCACTAGTGTTGATTGATTCGGGCAGTACCCATAATTTTATTCACTGTAAGATAGCCAAGGAATTGAATTGCTTCCTATATCCAGCACCAGAGTGTCAAGTGATGGTTGCAAGTGGAGGAACCATAAATTTCTCTGGAAAGTGCAATAATATCAAACTATCCATGGGATAAAATGTATTGAATAGCTCAATGCTTTCCACTCCAATGGGTGGTGCTGATGTTTTACTAGGAGTCCAATGGCTACAATCTTTGGGTACGATAGATTTTAATTTTCAAGAACTTTTATTGAATTTTTTTTGGGAAGGAAAGGAATTTGAATTAAGGGGTATCGAAGGGAAACCGGGAAAGATAATCAACTCTAATAGCATGAAAAAGCTTCAAAATAAAGAACAACGCGGCATAATTGCACAATTATGTTCACTAGAGGATCCCACATCGAAATCATGTATTTCCCCAAATCTCCAAAACGTTTTGGAAAATAATTCCAAGGTATTTGAGACTCCCAAATGCCTCCCACCTATTTGTGATCATGGTCATGCTATTCATTTGATTCAAGGAAATGTTCCTCCAAATATCAGGCCTTACAGATATCCATATGCCCGAAGGAGTGGGAACTCATTCAAAAGTTACAGAAGATCCCAGTTCAAACAGTATTGCGAGAAATTACAAGGAAGGAAAAATCATATTGGAACTTGAAGTAGTCACAGAACCGAGAAATCGATAGCTACGAAATAGATAAATTTCAGAGTATCTCATCAAGTGGAAGAACTTATCCGCTAAAGATTCCACATGGGAGGACAATAATTATACATAAGCAGCAAGAACTACTCAAACGTTAAAGGCAACACTTTTTGAAGGAGAGGGGCATGCTAGGTCCCTATACTACTAGCGTAACCCCTTATTGTTATTAGTAAAACCCCCTTATTATATTTTTGTGCCCATGTAGTCCCCATATTGTTATTATTGTGCCCCATAGAAGCCCACTATTGTTATTATTGTGCCCTTACATTATTATTGTTATGTTGACTTTGACTATATTATGACCAATTAGACTCCTATATATAGAAAGGAATTATTTTCATTTGTATCATCTAATAATTGTTCATTTGTGTAATGTAAAGGAGGTTTCCCCCTCAAAGAGGCTTATTTCTAAGGCATTCATATTTCTTTTCTATCTTTTTGTGAGTTGGTTTCCTAACAGAAAAGAAGGTGAAGAAGTAGACACTGGTGGTTTCTCTATGATAGGAGTTGAGCTTATTGGTCTTTCTGTTTTTCATTTTCAGTATTCTAGTTTTGAAGAGATGTTCCTTCAAAACTTTTATTTGGCTGTAGAGCATCTTCCTCAGAATTGTCTTGTCCTTGAATAACTACAAAAGGTTTTTTCTTTTCTAATATCCTACCAGATCTTAGTTGGACATCATTGAGATCTAGAGGAGTGATCATATAAGTTGGAAATTTCTATCCTTCCACCATATAGATATTTTGAGAATTTTTTATTTTTGTGGTTTGGTAATGATTGGGCAGGAAACTTATTTGGTCTCTGTAGGAATGGCAGTGAAAGTTGAGGATTTTGGTTTTGAAGTTGGCGCTATTGATTTTGTTGAGGAATTTGTTGGGGAGGATAGTTTGGATATGATGGAGGTATTGATATTATTGAGAGAATCTTCCATAGGTATTTTTCATTCCTTGAGCCCAAGGTTGAGATTGAGATTAAGATTGAGGCCAAGGTTGTCGCCAAGAATTCCAATTTGGTGGGGATTGAATATACATTTGGTTGTTAAAACCTTGGTTTCGTGGCCCCTGCCAAGGTCTTCTAGAGACAAAGCAAAGAGATTCTATTGGATTTGAAATTGTTTCCTCTTGAAAAACATCCTTAAGACCAGGAATTAAAGGACAACTCCTAGTCTCATGGTTTTCTGAACAAATCACACAAGTCTCTATGATTTTTGCATCCAAAGGGCATTCTCTTAAAGCATGCTTCTTTCTGCATTTGGGACAGAAAATAGCTAAAGCATCAGTCTCGGCTGTCTTCTTGTCTTTTAACTTAAGCGTGTCTATCTGTTCACTAAGGCTCCCTAGAATATCTAGTTTAAATTCTTCAAGCATGTTTCCAATTTTTGCCCTACTCACTGATCCAGTTGCAGATTTATTCATTCTAGCAAGAGAAGGATCTCTTGGACCTTTCCTAGTTTTGGATTTTCCTCTTGAGAGATGAACACAAAATTCTCCAATGTCATTTAATGGGAGTTGAGAGATGTCTCCCTTCCCATCATGTTAAGGATGTCTATCCACTCATCTCTAATGGATTTTAATAAAAGAGCTTTTAAAGTATCTTGATCTAAGTTATCCATTTTTTCTCTTTTTAACTTATAATTTAATCTTTCAATTAAATCCTCCAAATTTTCATCCTCTCTTTGCATCATCTTAAGCACTTCATCTTTGTGATTGATAGGCATGCTTTAATCCAAATACATGTCCAAAAATGCTCTCTTCATGTCATTCCATGTTCTAATAGACTGAGTGATCAATCCCATGAAACATTTTAAAGTAGCTCTTTCAATGTTGAAGGGAAAAAATTAAGTTTTTGAGAGTATTGTAAATAATCATAAGTTCTACAAAATACTTCAAATTCAAATAAAAAGGTTTCATGATCTTCACTTTTTAATCCATGAAAATTTAGGAGGACAGAAGGTTAGATATTTTTCATTGTGGCATTTGTTTCTTCATCAACTATAGGGAATCCAAAAGAATTATCAACTTCCCTATTTCCTCTACCTTCTCCATTATTTCCTCCACCTCTTCCTCCTCAAAATAGTGCCTATTCTCCATTCATAACTCCCTCTCCTTCTTCTTCTCTTCCTGACATTATAGATTCTTCAAAGTTAATATAAGATTCAACCTGTAAGGTTAATTTCTCTTCCTTTGGTTCCAATATCAATGGTATGTGGAAGAAAGGTTCTACTTCTCCCTCTCCACTTGGAATTTCTAATTCTTCAGCTAAAATATGTTCCCCTGTAGAGCTGAAAAAGGCTACTCCTTCTGTTGGAGATCCAAGATTTTCGTCCTCTAGGAATGCCTTAGTAGATGAAGTAGGAGATCCTCTTAATTGGATTTTTGACCTTAGAACTTCAGGAAGTCTATGGCTAGTGAAATGTGGAATATCATTTTGAGATGGAGGTGTATCTCTTCATAGTCTTGCTGCAATAAGTGGTGTTGTAGGAATTAAACTCCTACCTCTAGCTGTGAATCTACCCCTAGAGTCTCTTTCTCTACGCATATCATTTTTTAGATGTAAGAGATGAGGTTACCTAATTACACTTCCCCGGCAATGGCGCAAAAATGTTTAGTCAATTTAGTGTCCTAAATTGCTTTCATAAATGATCAACCGAGGTTTTTAAGCTGATGAAGTGTGGTGCACTATATGTGCTTAGTGAACCTTTTTCTTACTTCTTTGTTTTGTATTTTATGTTTTTTTGGGAGCTTTTTGTTCTTTGATGTCTAAGAATGTACAACCTGAAACTATGAGAAAATTTAATTGAATCTAATGAATTTTAAAGGAAAGGAAATGTTCCTAAGTTAATCTAATTTCCTAAAAATGGACCAAGAACTGTTGGCTAGTTAAAACCTAATAAAAAAACAAAGCATTTATCTTATCTTATCATTAGTCCTAATCCATGGATCTAATTCTCAAAACCAAGAATGAAATTGATGCAGAAGGTAACTCAGTAATTGCATTCATTAAACATTTAACCATTCAATTTTGGAATATGATTAAATCAATCTCCTTGAAATGATTATTGGGAATATCAGTGATGCAACTAAGTGAGGATCTGTAAGAAAAAAGGTAAAAGCATGTAAAACTAACTGTAAAAAACTAATTTATTTTTTACTTTCTCCAACATTCAAATGTGAAGCATTACCCTCTTGAAGTGTTGTGCAAGAAATCAATTATACTTTAGTTCCTAAGTTCCTAGGAAAATAATAATGTACTAAGTAAATTCTATCATTGTATGAGTTAGACATTTAACCATTTAGTTTAGGATCATCTCATCTTGAAATGGGATTTTGAAAACATCCATTAACACAGTTAATTGACGATTATGTTCTAAGAAAATGAATGACAAAACAATAAGAAAACTAAGCAATTGTGTATTCTTATTACTTCAATCTTAATTCAGTTTGGAAACAAAGTCATTTTTCTCCACGAAATATCTTAGAAGAAAAAGGTTGCACAGTTGTGATTTATCATTATGCTATTGATTAAAAATTGAAATGAAATATCATCCTAATTTAGAAAACAAATTTGTTGAAAACAGAGTAATGGAAATTGAACTAAAAACAACAAATGAAAAACCTCCTTCAGTGCATAGGCCCTCTGCAACTAACGTGGCTAGAATGCTAGCTAGTTAAGTATGCACTTAAAATGATCATTGGTAACATGATTTTTGTATTATGAAAAAAATGAAGTATGAATATAGAGTATCAACAAAAAGCTTGAACTTAACACGCAATTCCTTCTAGTTTCTAACTTCCTCTCGATTCCATGCAACCAATACTTAAAGGAAAATAATTTTGGGTTGTGTTATATTCTTTCCATGACCAACCTGCGTAGTGAACAGGGGGGTTTGAGGGTGCGGGTAGCCCCCCTCTATGGGGTCTGGGGCAGCACCCCAGGAAAACAATTTGGACCCTATATTAGGTTGGGCGAACCTGCCTATGGTTTTTGGTCCATGGTTTTGGATGCGATGATTTTCAATCCATGGTATTGGATGCTTCGACGTGTATAAATATGTATTGTAACATTGAAAGGAACATAATGAAAAATTAAGTTGGTAGTCCCGGTTTTAGGATCTAGGGAAAATCTCTATGTATATGTGTTTTATGTGTTATGATCCCGCATTGTTTATTTTTTGCGTTTTAGAATTCGTATGCAGGTAATTTCTGTACAGGGTTAAAATCTACATTTGGTATCGAAGCAATTTTGGCTTCAAGGGATGCCTTTGTTGCTGAGGGGTTTCGCTCGGGCCTGTGGTATACCCTGTTCAGTGGGAGATCTGTGAGATCGATTCTAGTGGTGACAGAAGATGACGAGCAGAGGAAAGATAGAGATCGAGAAATTTAATGGCCAGAGTTTTGAGTTACAGAAACTGAAGATGGAGGATCTGTTGGTGGATAAAGATCAGTGGATCGTGGTAGGTCGGGTACTAAACCAACGGGAATGTTCGATGAAGAATGGATGAAGTTGGATTGGAAGGTAAAGAGCACAATACGATTATGTGCCTAAGATTCAGTATTGTTGAATGTATCAGGGGAAGCTACAGTGAAGGCTTTGTGGGACAAGTTAGGGACTTTGTACCAATCTAAGTCTCTGGTGAATAAATTGTTTCTATGGAAAACATTGTATAGCCTGAGGATGAAATATGGAGACTCTGTGACAGAGAGTTTGAACGCATTTATACTATGGTAAGTCAGTTAGCATCTGTTGATATTAAAATTTTAGATGAAGATAGGTGCATCAGTTTGTTGTGTTCTCTACTAGATTAGTGGGATAGTATGGTTATTGTAATAGGTAGCAATGAAACTGCCTTGCATTTTGATGAAATAGTCTCATCCTCGCTGACGGAGGAGATGAGATGGAAAAATATGGAGAGCCAGAATGGTGATTCCTTGTCTATACAAGGACGGCCCCAGAATAGAAACAAAAATAAGTCATCGAGTGGGAGATCTAAATCTCCAGGAAAACCTATAAAGGTGGTGTGCTGGAAATGCGGAAAGGAAGGGCACTACAAAAGGGACTGTAAATCAAAAGCTCCTGATAAAGGAAAGGGATCTAATGATGCTCCTTCTGTAGAGGCGAAAACCACCTCAGATGAAGGTGGGGATGTGTACTTGGAATTTTCAAGTACACATGTAGATCATGAGGCATGGTTGATTGACTCACGTGCATCCTTCCACTTCACTCCCAATAGAGAGTGGTTCTGCGAGTATGAGAAATAGAATGGTGGTGATGTCTTCTTAGGGGATGATAGGAAGGCTAGAATCATTGGTCATAGAAAAGTGAAGTTGAAACTATAAGGTGGAAGGGTTAGAACACTTCTCGGTGTTCCGCATATTCCTGCATTGGCTAGAAATCTGATTTCTGTAAGCAAGTTGGATGATGCAGGTGTAAAAATATTGTTCGAGAAGGATACTTGCAATATTTTTCAGGGAGCACTGGTATTGATGCAGGGAGTTCAGATTAGAACTCTGTACAAGCTGCAAGGTAGCACTATTGTTGATGGGTGCAACAGCTTTGTGGTTCCTAAAAGTGGAGCATAAAATTTAGTGGTCTCTAGAGAGAAGACCATGTTCTGGCATCAAAGGCTTGGACATATTGGAGAGAAGGGCCTTTGAATACTTCATGGTAAAGGTATGGTAGAAGGTATGAGTAATAGCTCTCTGGATTTTGATTTATGTGAAAATGTGTATATGGGAAGCAGAATCGGGTGAGTTTCCCCTCTGGTGGTAAGAGGACGAAACAAATATTAGAGCTTGTGCACAGTGATGTGTTTGGACCTGTGAAAGTTCCATCACTGGGTAAGTCGGTGTACTATGTATCATTTATAGATGACTTCTCAAGGAATACATGGATATATTTCCTTAAGAAGAAATCTGAAGTCTTTGACAGGTTTAATGAATTTAAGGCTCTGGTGGAAAATCAGACAGAGAAGAAGATAAAGGTGCTGAGGACAGATAATGGTGGAGAATTCTACAGCAAGGAATTTGAAGAATTTTGTAACAAGTGTGGTATAGCACTGCAGAAGACTACTCCATATACACCTCAGCAAAATGGAGTCACAGAAAGAATGAACAGGACGTTGATGGAAAGGGCAAGAAGCATGCTCAGTGGTGCCGGGTTAGGACAGGAATTCTGGGCAGAGGCGGTGGATACTGCATGTTACTTGGTCAACAGGTCACCTTCATCAGCGTGGAGGATAAGACTCCACAAGAAGTATGGACTGGTAAGAAATCCTCTCTTTCACATCTGAGGGTATTTGGATGTGATGCATATGTACATGTTCCAAAGGAGAAACGAACCAAGTTGGATAGTAAATCTGAAAAGTGCATCTTTATTGGGTATAAGGATGGTTTAAAGGGTTATAAGCTTTGGAACCCAGTAAGGAAGGTTTTGTATAGTTGAGATGTGGTGTTTATAGAGGTGAAATATGTTATTAAACATGAAGTCTAACCAAAGTAATCTGTGAAGATAGAGTTTGAGCTAAAGGAGGAAGAATTAGACTCTGTAGCAGAGGAGGAATCAGAAGATGAAGAGCTACAAACTCCGGGTGTGAGGAGATTAGTTCGAGAAAGAAGGCAGCTAGAAAGGTATAGTCCATTTTCTTTCTGTTCAAATTTTTCTTTGTCTATTACTGATGATGATCCCAGAACTGTGATGGAGCAGTGGATTCAGAGGATGGAAAACTCTGGAAAGAGGCATGGTTGCTGAAATGGCATCTTTGCACAAAAATGAGTCTTGGGATCTGGTGGACTTGCCAGCTGGAAGGAAACCCATTGGAAACAAATGGGTGTTCAAGAAGAAGACAAATGCAGAAGGAAAGGTGGAGATATACAAAGCTCGGTTGGTAGCAAAAGGTTATTCCCAGGTGCCAGGAATTGATTTTGGTGATATTTTTTCTCCTGTTGCCAAGGTAACTTCAATTAGGTTACTTTTATCTGTTGCTGTTGCTTTTGATTTTGAGGTAGAACAGATGGATGTGAAGACAACATTTCTTCACGGGGATTTGGAAGAGGAGATCTACATGAAGCAACTTGATGCTTTGCGGTGAAGGGTAAGAAAGAAGTGGTATGCAAGTTAAAGAAGTCTTTGTATGGGTTAAAACAATCACCAAGGATGTGGTATTAGAAATTTGATACTTTTAATACGGGGACTTGGCTTCAACAGAAGCAAAGCAGATTACTATGTGTATTTTAAATTAATTGGTGACCGTGTTATTTATCTGGTCTTGTATGTGGATGATATGTTGTTGGTTGGAAATGACAAAGAAATTATCCAGGATTTGAAGACCCAATTGTCCTCCAAATTCGACATGAAAGATCTCGATGCTGCAAACTATATTTTGGGCAGGGAAATTAAAAGAGATTGGGCAAAGAGGAAGCTCTGGTTAAACCAGAGGAAGTATGTCGAGACAATATTGCAGAGGTTTAATATGCAGGATAGTAAACCGGTGAAGGTTCCTATTCCTGTAGGTGTGGGGTTATCTGCTGAACAGTGTCCCAAGACACAAGAAGAGGAAGAGGAAAGAGGACATGTCCCATGTTCCATATGCAAGTGCAGTCGGTAGCTTGATGTATGCAATGGTCTGTACTAGACCAGACATTGCACATGCAGTGGGAGTATTGAGAAAGTTTATGTCAAAACTAGGGAAGGAGTGCTGGACAGCAGTGAAATGGGTTTTCAGGTATTTGCGTGGCACTAGTGATTATGGTTTGTGCTACCAAGGAAGATCGGGATTGGACAGAATGTTGGATATTCGTGGCTTTGTTGATGCAGACTGGGCTGGAAATCTGGATCAGAGAAGATATACAAGTGAGTATGTGCTTAACCTATTTGGAGGTGTAGTTAGTTGGATGAGTAAGAAACAATCTGTAGTTGGACTATCAACTACAGAGGCAGAATACATGGCAGCCACTCATGCAAGCAAGGAAGCAGTTTGGTTGTAGAGATTGTGTTTAAGTATGGGGTTAGTACAGAGAGATATAAGGATAGACTGTGATAGCCAAACTGTAATTTTCTTGGCAAAGAACCCCACATATCATTCAAAGACAAAGCACATTGATGTTCAGTATCACTTTGTGAGGGATATGATAGAAGACAAAAAGGTGTTGCTGGTAAAGGTGGACACTTTGAAGAATACTACAGATGCATTGACAATATCTGTGAGCTCTGAGAAGTTCTCTTGGTGTAGAGAGAATATGGGAATTTCAGGGTTGGAAAAATGACTAAGCTCTCTTGTGGCCCCTTGTGGAAAGAAAACAACAAGTGGGAGAATGTTGGGTTGTGTTATATTCTTTCCATGACTAGCCCATGTAGTTAACTAGGGGGTTAGAGGGGGGGAGGTGCCCCACTTTGTTGCGTCGATTGTGTAACCAGGGGGGGTCACAGGGGATTTGAGGTGTACCCGTAACCCCACTTTATGGCGTCCAGGGCAGTGCCTCGGAAAATTTTGGTTTTGGACCCTATGTTTGGTTGGGTGGACCTGTTATCTCAAAATCAGACCCTGGAAGGCTGCAGACCAGGAAGACTTCAAGTAACTATTTCAAACCAATCTTTTGACTAAGGCTTAGCCTCCTTAGCCTGAGAGGGCTCTCTCAAAAGGGTTATTGATTTTGACTAATAATAAGATGGCTAACTCTTGTGGAATAAGATTAACAAATATGAAGGTTGGATAAACATTACATAAGTTTCCATTGGGCCTATGGAGTCAATCATACTTCAGTAAACAGTGACACTGCCTTTACATAGAAGTCAGGGCACTTACATTTAGATGGTCAGAACACAACTCATATAAACCACAGTTCATAAATGCATACAGGAAATCAGAGCACAATCAGTGAATTCTGAGTGATTACACATCTATGCAACTGTAAAAGACATTAAGGAAAGAACAAAATCACGCATTCTGAACATGGAAATCCTTCATGAATCCTGAGAAGAAAAACAGCCAACTTATATTACTGAACTCTGTTTATACATAAGCTAAAACAGTCTTCTGTTATAAATTTTCCAACCCTCATTACATTGTTGTTTCAGCTATATATAGAATCCTTATTCTAACTAATTCAAGCTTCCTCCTCCAACATGAGGGGAATTTAATAACTCGATCCTTATCTCTAATGACACCTATCAGCTATTTAACTGACTATTAAATACAATAAAGTGCTGACTGGAATTTTAAAAAGTTCTAAATTAACTATGAC
>APFE030609411.1:0-14312 GCA_000404065.3 Pinus taeda | reverse complement strand
AAAAGTTAAATTTGAAAATATAATTTACTATTTGTTTTCAATAAAAAAAACAAATAATAAATAACAAAGTATGCTGAATTATTTCTGAGCAATTAATAAACAGGTTAACCCTCTTAAATTTATAATAATAGTTGAAAAATAATAATAATAAACCAACTACATATATTATATATGTAATAAATTATAAACCAACTATATAACTATTTGAATTTAAATTTATTAACAGAAAATTAAATCTTAAAAATTTGATCAACCAAAAGTTAAATATTAAGAATATAATTTCTTGCCGAAGCCAGTAGATTGAACATGTGGGTCATGACCGTCACATGGTCCACCTCAGAGAAAATAACAACCTCACCCACTGTGCTCTACGTAGATTAAGCAAGTGGGTCGTAACCAGGTTTTTATTGTACACGTTAGGTCGAAACGGACACCGTACGCACCCATACCACGTACGTCCATACATGTCAGCTAAACTGAATAAATAGAATGGAGCGGCGGAGGGAGGAATTGTCTTGAACGTCAAAAGTAGTTAGAATTTAGGTGAAAAATTTTAAAAAATTTAGTGAGACAGTGTGAATTGTGGAAATGGATTCAGCCTTATTAAAAAGTCTAAAACACTTAAAATTTTGAAGTTTAGTAACTATAATTTGGATTTACAAAAATCTTCGCAATATTTTCTCTAAATATAACCAGAATTTCCATGACTTTTAAAGCAACTCCTCCCCTCCGTTAGACTACGCAAAATAGAATAAAGAGTATTTTTGATAAAGCCAGAGGTTTTGAATTCAATTCCCAGCCATGCCTCTGGATTTGCATAGAAAAATGTGTAAAAAATGGTAGTGCGGCTATGTTAAGAAGCTTAATTAGAAAATTGAGGAGGTTAAGTAGAAAAATGGAGTATAAAGAAAAGATGTTAATGAGGGAAAACCAATGCTCTAATTTATTAGTAGATTTGAAAATATTATGTGGCTCAGTCCTCTACTTATTTTATGTTCTAAGTCTATCTTGTACTTCTGATTCTTGAAACTGTTTGGTTGCCTGGAGTTTTAAAATGATATTTCGTTTCAGTTCTTCACCTCACATTATTAAGAATTCTTGAAATCATGTTTCATTCCAGGTCTTCACCTCACATTCTTTCAATTTTTTCAGCTCGCATTCTTGAAACCATGTTTCGACCCACCCAGAGTCTTGAAATCGTGTTTCATTCCAGTTCTTCACCTCATATTCTTTCAAGTTCTTCCAGTCGCATTCTTGAAACCATGTTTCGTTCTAGTTCTTCACTTCACTCTACCGTTTGTACTTGTTTTCTATCCTCTCCATATGCTAGCAGAAAGGCCGAAAGCAATCCTCTCCATATGCTAGCAAAAATAAATAAAGCAAACCTCACTTTTAACGCATAAAGTATTGAAAATGAATTATTTACAAATTGCAATAGTGGTTAATCAAATCATAATAACACTACAAATAAGCAAAAGCACTGTACACTGTATAATATTATTCTGCTCTTTGTACACAATGCTATGCAAAATTTTTATATAGTAGAAGAAAAGCTGGAAACTGAAAATTATTATTAAACAAACCAACATGCGAAAAGTCCAGAAATAATTAAGGTTACTAAAAAAATCAGAGAATTACATATGACAATTGCTACTGATATAAAATCAAATTTCCTTAACCTCATACATCTAATCAGAAAAGGAATGGACATTGTGTTAGCTAGTTTACTTCAGCTATCGAACGGCCCAAAAATACTTGTGCTTTAGGAATTTGCTTTGTTCAGGGTCTTCCTCTGTCATGCTCTCTGAGGTCTATCTCACACAAACACGAGACTTCAATAAATAATAGCTTTTCCCTCCTACCAGTTAACCAACCCAAAAATTATGAAAAAAAAAACTTACTCGAATGTCACTCTGTACATGAATCAACAAAATCTACTAAAACGAATTCCTCCCTTCGCTGCAATTTCTATCTCTTTAATTGTTGCCCCTGCCGCTTACGCTTAAACGACCATTGATGAGCGCATGTGCGCTCAGCGGTGTTTCTCATCCTGTTGTTGTTGGAGGTTTTTTCCCACTTAGGGAGGTGGGATGCGAAAAGGTGTTTCTCATCCTGTTGTTGTTGGAGGTTTTTTCCCACTTAGGGAGGTGGGAAATGCTTTTCGCATCGCTTAATTTTGTTATTCTCCAGCAAGCAACAGGATGAGAAACATTTCAACCAAGTCGGATCAGGGAAAAAAAAACTATATACTTTACGCCAATGCACTCGTGAAATGAATTAATGGTTGATGAATTTTGGCTTTACGTTTTGAATTTTGGCTTTACGCTTTCGCTTTCTCTTTCAGATTGCATGATTTAATAGAGGAAATGGCTTCTGAAGGAATATGGACGAAGTGTGAAAGAAGGTAATCTCTGTATAACTTTGGCTAACCCTGCTCCCGTCTTACATATAATGCTCATAAACCCAGTTCCAATTTACCTTACCTGAATAAATTTTATTTGAGGACATCCAAAATGCAATTTCTGAGTTTAGAATCAACCAGAGTTTGAAGATTGTAAAAACGCCAAAAAATGGAGCGCACCGAAGTGTTTGTTTGCCTGGAGTTTTGAGATTATGTTTCATTATGATTGATTTTGTTGAAGAATCACACGCTAGCCTAATCCTCATGGCGATTTAGGAAGAAATTTAGAATAATTTCTGAAAAGTTTTAAATCTACACAACAAATTGATACAATAAATGTTAATGACGGTAACAACACAAGAAAGAAGATATTGAGAAGGAATTGGACGTTTTTTTTTTCCTAACAACTCAAGAAAGAAAATATTGAGAAGGAGTTGCAGGTCTGTTTTTTTAGTAGAAAATACAGAACATTCTTATATTAGAGAGAGTGTTTTACATATTCTAAGGTCTTTATCTTTCCTGTATTTTGTTCGGCTGTTCAATAGCAAATCTGGAACGCTATTTGACTAAATATGTAGACAAAAAACCCCTGCAATCTCGGAATGATAAAACATAAGATGTATTGATAAAACATAAGATGACAATACAGGGGAGAAACTACAAAATCTGTAACTCTGGAGGAATGATATGCAGAAAGGAGTGCAGAATACCGAAATAGGACATAATGAAAGCAAAAATTCAAGGAAGCAGGTTACCTTAGGAGTATCGCTCCATAGCAGTGTTGCACACTCTGCCCGTTGCACAGTCTCTATATGTTAGCAAATATTCTGAAAGCAGAAAGAAATAAACAAATAAAGAACCATTACACATCAATTGATTACTCACTGATTGCAATTGAAATTAAATCTGAATACGCAGAGGGGCGAACTGGAAAGGAGATTGAGAATTACGTTATTTCTTTATTGTCAAAGAAAAACATCAAACAGAAAATAAATAAATAAATAAAACATCCTTAATAGAAAAGGCCTCCAAAACAAAAACCAGAGGATTAGATATGGCATTTGCTGTTGATATTAAGAAATGAAATCAAGTTACATCAACAAATGAAATCGAGTTTGGCAATTGCTGCTGATATTAAGAAATGAAATCAAATTTAAACAAACGGATCCAAATCTCCTCACCTCAGCCATTGCCTCTGTGTCTTGTATTTTGATGGTTTTGGTATTTATCCATCTCAAACAGAAGTAAAAATACCCAACAAGAAATACCCTCTGATATTTCCCTCTCTGCTCTTCTTAAAGAACTTTTCCGTCTCTATTTTGCGCTCTCTCTGATTCTCACTTACAAACGTTGATTTCAAACGCACTCCACACATAACCATAACAATAATGATGGCATACAACACAAACAAACAGGCATACCCACACAAAAAAAAGAACGAACACAAAGAAAGAAAAATTGGAGCGCTCCACACATTCAATCATGGCACACCAGACTACCAACGCCTAAGAGAAGATCAGAGGAAAACGAAGTAGACAATGAAATTGGGGCATCATGGGTTATATATATAGTGAGCCATGCCATCTTTTCCAGCTTTTCTTAACGGTTAGCTTTTATGAGATCTTACGTGGCTGTCTCAGGGTCAAGCTAATATGCTTTTCAAGAAAGCCTGATGATGAGGTAGGGTATCCGATGAATTCAAAAGTTTAAATATTTCAAGGAAGTCTGATGATGAGGTAGGGTATCTGATGAATTCAAATGTTTAAATTGTTTTTAAAATTGTTTGAAGTTTTTTTGGTGGGTTTTTTTAGTCTAATTTTTCTAAAATTTAGCAGGAATTTATTGAAATTACAAATTTGATGGATAACTCCTGCACGATTGAAATATTCCAAAAGTTTTTCAACGCGCTGAATCCATATATACACTCAAAAAACTAATTTAAATAACACAAATCAAAATTTCACCTCAAACATTTTAGCCAAACTAAAAACAACTCCTAAAAATATTAAAAATTTTAAAATTAAAATACATAACAACTTTCTTTTTTAACAACACTTTTGTGAATCTCCTAATAATCATTTAGCTTATGGTTACAACGTCATATGGTCTCAAGGTGTGTTACGTCCTTTCTGACCAATATTATACCTGCATTAAAAGTGATTTCTAAAACAATGCATTAATTTAATCGTTTATTTAAATAATAAATAAAATAAATCATTATAAAATAATATAATGTAAATATAAATATAAAATATTATTTTTACTTTTGTTTGGTTAAGAGTTTGTCTAAAGGCTTAAGACCCAGGGACCACCAGTGGCTAATCTCATGTGTGGCTTTCCTTGAATAACATTGATGAGTCAACTTACATTCACATATAGAAGCCACTGATGGTTGTTCACCATGTGGTGTGGTTTTCCTTGAATAGCAGTGATGAGTCAACTTGCATTCACATATAGAAATCGGTAATGGTTGTCCCCACGGCTAGTCCAACACCAATATTAATAATGGTTGTCCTCTTTGACAACTAAGTTATAATAGATTTTTCCACTATTTAAAAAAATACAAATAATTAATTATTTTTCAATTAATCTTAATAAAGTTTAAAATTATACAATTTATTTATTCATGTGAAGTGAGAGTATAAAAATATGTCATTTTTTATATCCTAAATTATTATACATATCCAACTCATTATATCACTTTATTATTTAATAAAAAGATTTATTCTACATTTTGTCACAAACTACAATGGCTAATCTTAATTTTGGATCATAATAGTTTTAAATGTTTTTCATGGTTTGAAGTCTAACTCACTATGTCAATAATGGGTTAAGAATCTTTAATTCTTTACATCTCTTTGATGTTCAACAAATAAGTTGGTTCTAAACCTTTATCACCAATATAATGACTAATCTTAACTCCTTATCTTAATTATTTTTACATGTTATTTATTTTGTAACAAAATTTAGTATGTATGATGTTTAAATAACATCTATTATGTAATGACATACTGATGTTTGGAGTCCATCTATTCATGCACATGCTCTTGATGCCAAAGAAAAAAGGTTTGTTGCAAAAGATGAGATCTCAATATTCATCAATGTTTCCCTTTCAGGGTAACTACTTCTAGAGCCACCCTCTCATTCCTGTGGTGTTGCAGTGTTGCTACTCGGATGATTTCTCCTACTTATTTCTTTTTATTCAAGCATGTTTATATAGTTCTTCCATTAGATACATGAGGATCTAGCCTCACATAACTCATGAGTTATTTCAGATGACTCTGCTATGGTATATCATCTCATATGCCTTACCTTCAAATTGTGTGTGCACGCGCAAATGGTACTTCATACACAATCTTTATTTTAGTTGATGTGTTATATTCTCATGTGTAGGTTTCTTTCTTAGACATGTTGTGATGATTGCTTAACTAGTTGTGAACATGGTAAACATTGGATGAGATCCCATAACACTCTTAACAATAAATATTTTATTATTTTGTTTTATTATACCATGACAAAGACATAATTGTCCTCAAATAGGATTTGCCAAGACTTGGGCCAAGTTGTAAAACTGGAAATCTCATTGGGCTAGTGTACTTCATATCCTAACTATACTTAACACTTTCCCTTTTTTTCTATTCAACATCATCTCATTTCCTAAAAATATATTATTCCCACCTCATGTTTGGCTTATCATCAGTCATCCAACAAGGTCTAGTCAAGAAAATTGAAGAACATGTGAGCCTAAGTCAAATAAAACCAAAAAATATTAGAGATGAAGAGCGTGAAAGTTAAAAGTCAAAATAATAATAAAGTTAGACTAATGCCACCTCATTAAAAATGCCTTCACCCCAAGGTCCTATATTAAAAAATGCATGTAGAAAGAAAATACAAAGAGGGGTAAGAAAAAATACAAAGAGGGGTAATAAAACAAAGTACCAAGGTGCTAACTCTAAACAAAGTTCCCTCTTAAAATCTTGCAGATGCAAATAATGAAGATTCCTAGCTCTTGAAAGCTAGTCGGACCAATCAAAATACCTTTTACAACCATTATATCTGACTTTGAGGGTCAATACATGATGTTATATTCCCTTTACATAAGTTATTCATCATTTTTACCCATATCTACTTGAGTGACCTAAGAAATACCTCTTGTGTTAGAAATTGAAACATGTAGTAGAGATAAGATTGTCTCATCATTGTAAAATTAAGAAAATTGTAAACATTAACGTATTTAAGATGTTAGAAGCACTTATTTAGTATGTTTTTCTTAACAATTATGTGAGACTTGATTCACTACCATATGTGGGCACTCCACATTGAGATCCATGCACTATGCCTCATGATCTATGTACTTGCATCAACTATAATACTAGCTTGTGATTCATGTAATAATAGATAGAGATATATGTATACATTGGGATCCATGCCGCATTTATTGGGATCCATGACATTGCTTTGGGATGCATGTCACTACCTAAGGATCCATGATACTGTGTTGGCATCACTACTTGTACACTTAATGGCATATGAAGCATACATGAGCCAACAATGTGGTTTCTACTTGATATCATGTGGTTTCATTTTTTTTGGGGGTTCTTTCACACTTGGGGTGATTTTTAGCTTGTTAGAGATGATTTTACTTGTGACATATGTGAACACTCCTTTGGGTGCATTTTATCTCTTCTAGCTCACATGTGTGATGCTTCCACAACCTTCTAGAAGAGCACAATACTTATTCTTTTTTATATTCATAAATGCAGTGGCTCTAAAGCCTTCTAGAAGGATGTACCACTTATCTTCCTTGTTTCCCACACATGTGAGGGGGTTCTTGGCTCTTTCCTTTGGTTAAGAAGGGTGCTTAAGGTTTCTAGCATGGTTTTGACCCCTTAATTGAAGAGGGTGCTCATGTTTGAATGTTTTCTCCAATTGTATTGAGGCACTCATGGTTTTACCTTGTGATTTTCAATGGATCACATGGTATGAAAACATTATATCATAGCCAACCCATGGTTTTGTAAGCATGGTTTAGGGAGGCCCTTACCTATATCAGGAGGGAACCTCCTTCATTTTCTCTCGTTGGAAATAAAGTGGAAAGAACTTCTTGATAGTTGTGGTGTGAGATATTTTCTCTTATGAGCAATGTTTTAGGGTTATAATAGAGAGATTTGAATTGCAAATTTTATTGTGGAATGAGCTATCACAAGGCAAAATATTACAAGTAAGGTATGAATTGCATTTCTATTTCCATTTTTTATTGAATTCCAAGCTAGATTTTGTGTATTAGAAGTAAATCTCCCAATATTTTATTTATTTACTCCAAATTAATATAAGATTCACTTTGTGATACTTAGGTTTATTCCTATAGATTAACCTCCCTATAATCTTTGCAAGTTTTCATATTATTTTAGTTTGATGCTCTTATAATTATTTTTCTTGATGTATGAGGACTTCAAAAATTAAGCCAATTGGATAAATATTTTAGTGTAATATGGATCCCATTGCCCAAGTGCTAGTTTCATTGGTATTTCCAACCATCTTTTAAAATTTCCAAATCAAACAATCTAGGATTTCCGTGCATATCATTTCAAATTTAGATTGCTTTTTATCGGGTTTTCAACTACCCTTTGCGGATATCATACATCAAACTCGAGTCTTTATTATATGTCAATCTCTATAAGTGGCTTTACATAAATTGATTTCTTATTATGGGTGAATCTGATCAATTTCTAGTTGTTTTCTGCACATAGAATTTCACCCATTTTCTCTAAAAACAAAAACAAAACAAAAAAACCAAAAACAAAAAACTCAATAATTAAATGAAAAATTGAATGGATATTTAAATTGTTGATGACATAATAATACTTCAAGCTTGTTCTTCCCACACATGTGTTGTTAAGGAAACAAAATGAATTAGTCTAAAATTCACATTTTAGCAACATTTAGCTTATTTTGTTCCTTATATCTTCTCATGAAAATTTGATGCCCTTATTGATGGAATGACTAGCTCCCTAAGTAAAACGATTGAAGTCATTTTTCCAATTTCTATTCATGGTTGAAATCTATGGTTAAGGGTTTTAACACCAAAGGTTCTCTTTGATGCAATATTGAACATGTGAATACATATATGCATAAATAAATAAAAATTTTATACCCTCATTTCTTGGCATGTTAATTCTCTACTATTGTCATACATTGCTTTAGCTCTAAGTTTATAATAAAAATCCATTATATCTCATGACTCTTAAGCATTTTACATTTGGGTTGCTAGCACTTTTCACTTACTTATTTTTTTATATTAAATGAGTTCAAAATGGACTATCATTTTGTTGTGAATGTTGATTACAAATCAAGATTAAGAATCGTGCTTTAAAGAACATATTTTGATATTTCTCTTTGCTTAAGTACATATATATATTTTTAAAATAACAACAATAAACTATTAACCTAACAGTTAGAACTTATCTTCTCATGTAAGCATTCATTTATCCTCTCATGTAAGAATTCATTTGGTAGATGATCTCATGACATTGGACATAAATTTAAACATTTTTGGTGAATGGGATATAATTAAAGATCTTTTTCTCCCAGTATTTGATATTGTAACACATTGTGAATCCCTCTAAGTGAGCAACATTTGGCATTACAACTTGAAATTTTGGCATTTAAGATTATAAAGATTATGAATTATTTCATGGAATGGTGAAACTATTTATGTTTATGGTGACTGAATTAATTTTCAGTAGTAACACTACTTGTAACACTCGCATTGGACACCATCATTTCATTTGCCAATATTGGCTTAAATGACATAAATTTGGTGATTTTTTCATCTCACATAATTGGTTAAAAATTCTAGGATATAATCAATCAGGCTTCAAGTTTTTGTCATTGATTGCTTGTATGCATACTTCACGTATTAGATAACTAATGCGTAGGGACTGAGGTAAGTATAAATATTTGTAAATAAGTAGGAGAAATATGAAGAGTTAGAGGAATAGGAAGAGTCATCAAAACTTGGAAGATGAAAACAAAGGTCATAAAATTACGTATTTATGAATGTGTCACCTTCATGAAATGCAATCAAGAGTGGAGTCCTTTATCCCTAATTAGAAATGCATCTCTATATCTATTCCCATTAGATCTAAACCACTCTACAATTCTAAGTCTAGTAAATCTATCACTCTACCATTTGAACCTATCAAATTTACTACTTCACCATTGTGAGACTATAAAATCTTCCATTGTGATCCCATCAAATTTGTTCTTCTCTAGTCTAGCATTCCCTCGACCAAATTTAGGCTCGTTTTCATGTCCATTCATGTTTGTAGTCCAAAAATCCATGACGAAATACGAACACTCGTTAGACCTATCTCAAACTTTGTATCTCCTATTTGTTTGCAATGTGGACTCTCCCTTCTATCCAAAACATTACTCAATGTTCAATCTTTGAGACTTCTTAACTTGCATTCATAGCCTTTTCTCATCTCTCTCTTCGTGTGTTATCTCCTATATGTGTCCATTCTCATAGGTCATAAGTGGAACCTCTACAAATAAAATACATTGTGGGTTATATCTCTAATACCTTGGTTTCATCTGTAGAGAGTCATGTCAGATATATTTGCACTTCCAAGACCATTCACCCTATCTCCCCTCAAATACATAAACCTTACTTTGGAAAAGAAAACCATTGTAGAGAAATAGTAAAAAAGACTCTCTAAAACATATACCATTTTTATCTTTCAACACCATTATCTAAATACATCCAAGAAATATACATGGGCATGAAATCATTAGTCAAATTGTTTATCTCTAGCATTTGACCATCAATTGAGATTATAATATGCAAATAGTGGTATTGGTATCATCTTAACTGGTGGGGTGAAAGAGGTTGTTAAAGCAATCTACCATGTCAAAATATGGGCTTCGATGGGTCCTACAAATATTAGTTGACTACAACAAAAACAAATTTGAATTCACTTGAATAAATGTATCTAATCGTCTCGTGACACACCACACCAACCATAAAAAGAATACCATATATATATATATATATATATAGATAATTTGGTTCACCTTAGTGCACAGTTATTGGGTTTCTTGTTGTAACACCCACCCCACATTTACTCACTTTTACAAGATTGCAACGGTAAACATGAGCTGAGAATTACTATGCATGACCCAACAACCAAGTTCCAGTTATGGAAGTGGGACCTAATATCTTGAAACTTTATTGTGACCTCTTAGGGACACTTGATCATCTAGATGTCAGGCAACACTCGCTGGTGATCCTTCCCTGAGTTGGAACTTTCTTTTTACTGACTTTACAACCCATACGCATGCATGCCAAGTTGTGCATATGGCCAAAATGCTTTAGTTGCATGCACAAGCCTTCCTCAATGCAACAAAAGCCAAAATTTCCCAATTCTGTGGATGCCGCCATGAACTCCGTTCTAGATATTTAGGCTAGTCTTGAGGCCACTGCCCAAATTTTCCCAAAAATTTCCAAAACTTTGTCATCCAACTACCAGAGCCTCGAGAATCAATTTCCAAGCTCTAATCATACTCAACTCACAAATACACAATAATAATTTATGCAAACACTTTGTAAGAAAAGTACCTTTATCTCATGAATCCATACATGTTTAATATTTCATTAAGATCATCAGAGAATCATCAAGAAGGTTTGCTTCTCTCTATTACAAGTTGCAACCACACACATTAGCTCATGCATTCATATAAGATAACTAAGAGCCCATCCAACCATGGAATGGATCCATAATAAGAACACATCATAAAATGAGAAATATACTATGCATGTAACTAGAATTTAACCAGAGTGGAACCATGACAAACCAATCATAAAATCAAAACTCATGCTCATTAATCGCGATAAGAATCAACACATAATAAGATATACAAATTCCAACCAAGTTAGGGACTTCCACGTACCACCCGACAATAGATTGGGTTGAACCAAATATTTCTTTCACCCAATCACCCCCGTGCCTCCTTGGAAGGAGGGTTGCTTCCCTCCAAAATCCCTATAAACATGGATCTAGTTCCCTAAGATCCTCACAATTATTAAGTGTGGTAATTGTCGTATAACTAGCCTAGTTGTTGGTGATTTAATGCATGGATGAGCCTCCTACATTCCCTCCATTTGGTATCCAATGTACTTCTGCATAATAAATATTGTTTTTCCTACACATTAATCATGTTAGGCCACAAGATATGATAAAAATTTCTTAATCTCCATAATAAACACATTATAGTCCAATAAGGTGTTATCAAATGCAAAGAAAGAGGTAAATGTATGTTTAAGGATGGCCAAATGGGCCTTGATTTATGACTAATAATGAGGCCCATAATAATGTAGTATTTGTAGCCATATAGTAAGCTTTAGCAAACCAGACACTACAAGTGGATGGGGTTTTACAATAATTTCATCTAGTCATCAAATATAAGACAAAAAACACTAATAAGTAGAAGACATGCTTTTAAGGCCACCTACACCTAATATTATAATTTTGGGAGCTCTTGTGCACATGGACCCTTTTTTACCCATGATGCGTACACAGAGGTATAATACATGGAAGATGTGGAATTTAAAGAGGTTTTTCAGGAGTTATAGCGCCAAATTCATGAAGAATAAAGTGATGGTAAGATTGGTTATCATCACCAAAATCGTTTTCTCTTTAAGCCAAATGATATCTATATTCCTAAAGGTGAAATATTGCAACTAATTAGAGAGGTTCACATCTCCAAGGTTGCAAGAAATTTTGGAATTGGGAAGATAATTTCCAGTGTACAGAGGTATATGCATTGACCCAAAATGCAAGAAGATGTAGCTCAATTTATTAGAGGATATAAAATATGGTGTACCAACAAACCTAGCAATAGAAATCAAGGTTTATACATTGTTTGTTTGTACCCACTAGAACTTTGGATATCATATAAATACATTTTGTAGTTGTTTTTCCAATAAATATGAAGGAACATGACTATTTTCTTGTGGCAGTTGGTATGTTTGGCAATATGTGCACACTTGTTCCTTGGAAAAATAACATCAAAGTACAAGTAGTAAACATGTATTTTAAAATATTTTGGGGAGCAATATGGGGTACTAGGGACCATAATATAAAATAGGGATACCATATTTCTTGATGTCTTTTTTACTACACTTTGGGAGAAGATGGACACCAAGTTGAAGAGATATATTAGCTTCTATTTTTAAACAAAAGGTTAGATAAAAGAAGTCAACATGGAAATGGTTAAAATGTTGATGGCGTATAATGAGAAGAATCCCAAGACCTAGGATAAAATTTTGAGTTATATTCAACACTTTATAATAAGGTAGTTCGTACTTCTACTAGTAATGATCTATAAAATGTTGTGGTTGTTCCACAAGAATTGTTCATAAAAAATATCTAATAAAATACTAAAATCTATATTGTGTTCGGTTAATTTTCGTTTAGATCTTAAATTTCCTTAATAGATTATTTCCTACCTAAATAAATGAAATAGATAAAATGCGAGTAATAAAATACAGATAGCATCCATAATATACACAAGTTTTTCCCTATGAAACGACTATGGAATAATACCCAACTATAACGTGAGGTTGTTCTTCTATCTTTTCTTTAGAATGGAAATATGAAAGTATAATGTCACACATCCTTCCACATTTATCGACTTTTACAAGATCTCCAAGGTAAACATGAGTTAATTACTACTATGACATGACCCTACCTCCATGTTCCAGTGATGGAAGTGGGGCCTACAAACTAAAACCTCTCTGACATCCCTCATGGTCTATATACCATTCAAGAGCCAAATAGCCACCCCAGGTGATAAATCCCTAAGCTAGAACCTTTTTATCTGACCTAACTCCATAACTGCGCCCTTGAAACTTCATGCATGCAGTTGGGAGGCTATGACCACACTCACAGGCTTGTCTCCATGTGGTTATGACCTCATATCCTCAGTTTTGTGCCAATAGTTGCGATATCTAAGCCACTTTTCAGGCTAGCCTCCACGTCATCGCCTATAATTAACTGTAACTTTCCAGAATCATAACAATGATAGATAATCCAAACTTGAGCAACTTCTTGACCTAGAGATTCCTAATGCATACTAGACATTTCGTCAAACATAGGGTAAACATGAAATCTATAGGTCATGAATGCATATTTGATCATAAGGGTATGGACTTCATCTAAGAATCACCAAGAAGGTCTAATTCCCTCTCAAGATAGTTGCAGTAACACTTGTTATCCCATACATTCATCAACCATTCAATAACTTATAGAATCATGAACAATGACCATAGCTAGAGCACACCATAGAACCATGCTTATAAGCAATATATAACCAGTATAGGAACCATGAAAAATATACCATATAATCAACATAATAAAAAGTACATGTGCTCATTAATCACACAAAAAAATAACTCATATTAACATATAAAAAATCCAACCAAGTCAGGAACTTCCATGTACAACTCGACCATGAATTGGGATAAACCAAATCTTTATTTTAGCCAATCAACACCATGCCATATTCCAAGCATGAATGTGGGTCTCATGGGATAAACCAAGACAAAATCAACCAGGGACTCTAGAGGTTAAACCACCTCCACCCTCAAGCTACCGTGATCTCACTTAAATCGGTCCAGAGATCACAAAACCAAATTGAGCTTGAATGCCTCATAATTCCTTCACCATACCTTGAGGAATTTTCCTGTCTCTATCCACTTGTTGAGGGATTCTCGGAGAAAACCATCTCCACCCCTAACCCTTGGGAATTTTCATGAGACCACCTCACCCAGCTTTAAACCCTTTCGACAATCCAAATCTCAACCAAGAAGGAATCCCATCACATCATGGTTATCCAAGAAATGGAAAGG
>APFE030609409.1:0-27924 GCA_000404065.3 Pinus taeda | reverse complement strand
TATTCCTTTGGGTTGATAATATCAATCGCATGGGATTTTTATTCTGTTAGATTTATAATATCAATGGTAGTCAACCATTATCAATCATAGGCGACCATGACCAACCATGGTTGAATGTGGCAATTTTACAAGGATTGTTTCACCATGAAAATAAACTATGTTTATTTAGTGTTTGTAATATTTATATTTTGGTTTACTAATGTTGGGTTTTCAATATTACTCCCTTGGGTTCATAATCCCTTGGGTTATAGTATTAATCCCTTGAGTTTAATTTTTCCTTGTATTCATAATATCAATCACTTGTGTTTATAATTAACTTGGGTTTATAATACCAATATGGTAAACCATAACCAACCATGGTAAATTGTGGTTAATCATGGTCCCATCTCACATTATGGAAAAACAATTCTCCACTTAGGGTTTATATAATTTGGGTTTATAATATTACACACTTGGGTTTCATATTATTCCCTTAGGTTCATAATCCCTTGGGCTTTTAGCATTAATCCCTTGGGTTTATAATATTAATAATCACTTTGGTTTATTAACCACTTGTGTTTATAATATTAGACCCTCGTGTTTAATATTACTCCCTTGGGTTCATAATCCCTTGGGGTTTTAGTATTAATTCGTTGGGTTTATTACTCCTTTGGTTTTATAATACCAATTCTTTAGGTTTATTATTCCCTTATGTTTATAATATAAATCATGGTCTACCATTTTAAATCATGCCAAACCATGGTCAACCATGCTTTTTTTAGTATCTATAATATTTATATTTTGGTTTACCAATGTTGTGTTTATAAAATTAGTCCCTTGGGTTTAATATTATTCCCTTGGGTAAACAATCCCTTGGGGTTTTAGTATTAATCCCTTGATTTTACTATTTCTTTGATTTTATAATATCAATCCGTTGGGTTTATTATTCCCTTAGGTTTGAATATTAATTGCTTTTGTTCATAATTTATTAGTCCCTTGGGTTTATTAACCACATTGGTTTTAAAATATCAATAATCCCTCACGTTTAATAATCAATAATCCCTTAGGTTTACCATTTTGATGTTGGTATGGTACTAAAATCAATCCAACATCGCAGTGGGACAAGCATCATCACAATGTGAGAATCATTGTCAACAATTTATTTATTGGGTTTATAATATTAACAATCCCTATGATTTATTAATCCCTTGGGTTTTATATACCTTGGGTTTATAATATTTATCCCTTGGGTTTAACATTATTCGCTCGTGTTTATAATATTTTTGGTTTTTAGTAATAAACCCTTTGGTTTATTATTCCCTTAGGTTTATAACATGAATCCCTTGGATTTATTAATCCAAGGGTTTTTATTCCTAAGGTTTAATGTTATTCATATGATTTATAATTGTAAGACCTAGGTCTAATATAAATACCCTTGTTTTAAGCCCACGGGGCTTTGGATTGAGGGTGAATGGGTGCACTCTTAAGGCACTCCTTGTGATAGGTCGCTGGTTCAAATCCCCCGTGGGTGCTTACCTACCAAAAAAAAAATGCACTTGGTTTATAATCATGGTCATCCATGGTCGGACCTCACAGTGTGGGAAAGATTTTCTCCATATGAAAATCATTCATGGTCAACCATGGTCAGCAAAGGTGCATCGTCACACTGTGACAAAGATTGTCTCAATATGCAAATCAACCATTGTCAACCATGGTCCTTTGTCACATTAATAGGTTTTATAATATGAGTCCCATGGTTTAATATAAATCCCTTGGGTTTATAGTCATGGTCGACCATGTTAGAATGTCACATTATGAAAGAGTTTGTCTTAATATGAAATTCAAATATTGTTAACCATGGTCAACCATGATTCAATGCCAAATTGTGACAAAGATTTTTTCAAGATGAAAAGAAACCATGGTCATCGATGATAATTCTAAGGTTTGCAATATTTATCTTAGGTTTTATATACCTCATTTTTATAATATTAATCCATTGGGTGTAATAATCTTCCCTTTGGTTTATAATCTTACCTTGGGTTTATAATATCAATCCCTTGGGTTTATTTATCTACATGTTCATATTCTCATAGTGTAATATTATTGATAAGGTTTACTAACACTTATCGATGCTTTTAGACAAGATTTAGTAGTGATGTTGGGTTTATAATACTAACAATCCCTAGGGTTTATTAATCCCTTGGGGTTTATATACCTTCTCTCTCTAATATTATTGCCTTGGGTTTATTATTCCTTTGGGGTTATATAAACCCCTTTCGTTTATTATTCCCTTAGGTTTACAATATCAATCATGATCAATCATCGTCAATCATAGCCAAGAATGGTTAATCATGGTTGAATATCACGTTGTGACAAGTAATGTCTCACCATGAAAATAAACCATGTTTATTTTAGTGTTTCTATTATCGATATTAGGATTTAACAATGTTGGTTTATAATATTAGTGTCTTGGGTTTAATATTATTTCGTTGGGTTCCCTTGGGGATTTAGTATTAATCCCTTGGGTTTATTATTAAGTTGGGTTTATAATATCAATCATGGTGAGCTTTATCAATCTCTTATGTTTGTAATATCAACCGTTTGTCTTCTCTGATCCATTAAGTTTTTCATATTTATCATTTGGATTCACTAATTCATTGGGGTTTTAATATTAAACAGTTGGGTTTATTAGTTCCTTAGTTTTATAATATTAATAATCCCTTTGGTTTATTAATCCCTTGATTTTAAAATATTAATTCTTAGGGTTTATTAATTCAACCATGTTTATTTTAGTATTTTCATTATTTATCTTGGTGTTTATATACCTTGTGTTATAATATTAGCCTCTTATGTTTAATATTACTCCCTTAGGTTCATAATCCCTTGTGGTTTTAGTATTAATCCCTTGGCTTTATTGTTAATTTCTCTAAATAATCTCAATCACTTAGGTTTATTGTTCCGGAGTCAACCATGGTTTATTATGATGTCAACAACCGTCCAACATGGAATTGTGATAAGGATTGTCTCAATATGAAAATCAACTATCGTAAATCATGTTTATTTTAGTGTTTATAATATTTACTTTAGGGTTTATATACATTGGGTTCATAATATTCATTCCTTGGGTTTAACATTATTCCCTTGGGTTTTTAGTATTAACCCCTTGGGCTTATTATTCCTTTGCATTTCTCATTTCAATCCATTTGGTTTATAATTCCCTTATGTTTATAATATCAATCATGATCAACCATTGTCAATAATAGGCAAGGATGGTCAACCATGGTTGAAAGTCACGTTGTAACAATGATTATTTCATTTGCTAATGATTGTGTTTATCTTAGTGTTTGTAATATTAATCCCTTGGGTTTAATATTATTCCCTTGGGTTCATAATTCCTTGGGGTTTTAATATTAATCCCTTGGGTTTATTATTCCTCTCGGTTTACAATATGGATTCCTTGGGTTTATTATTCCCTTAGGTTTATAATATCAATCATGGTCAATCATTTTAAACTATAGCCAACTATGGTTAACCATGGTTGAATGTCGCAGTGTGACAAGGATTGTCTCACCATGAAAATAAACCATGTTTATTTTAGTGTTTGTAGTATTTATATTTGGATTTACCAATGTTGTGTTTATAATATTGGGCCCTTGGGTTTAATATTATTCACTTGGGTCCATAATCCCTTGGGGATTTAGTATTAATCACTTGGGTTTATTATTCCTTTGGGTTTATGATATCAACTTGTGGGTTTGTTATTCCCTCGGGTTCATAATATCAATGGTGGCAAACCATTGTCAATCATAGTCAACCATGATCAACCATGGTTGAATGTTGCATTGTGACAATGATTGTCTCACCATGAAAATAAACCATGCTTATTTTAGTGTTTGTAATATTTATATTTTGGTTTACCAATGTTGGCTTTTTAATATTACTCCCTTGTGTTCATAATCCCTTGGGTTGTAGTATTAATCCCTTGTGTTTATGTTTCCCTTGTATTCATAATATCAATCGCTTATGTTTATTATTAACTTAGGTTTATAATATCAATCATGGTCAACCATAACCAACGAGAGTCAATTGTGGTCAATCATGGTGCCATCTCACATTATCGAATATTTATTTATTTATTTAGGGTTTACTAATCCCTTGGTTTTATAACATTAATAATACCTTTGGTTTATTAATCCCTTCTCTTTATAATAATCAATTGGGGTTTTAGTATTAATTGATTGTGTTTATTATTCCTTTTGGTTTTTGATATCAATCCCTTGGGTTTAATATTATCCCTTCGATTCATCACCCATTCGGGTTTTAGTATTAATCCCTCGGGTTTATTATTCATTTGGTTTTATAATATCAATCCCTTGGATTTAATATTCCCTTAGGTTTATAATATCAATCATGGTCTACCATTGTCAATCATACCCAACCATGATCAACCATGTTTGAATGTCGCATTATGAAAAGGATTGTCTCACCATGACAATAAACCATGTTCTTTTTAGTATTTGAAATATTTATATTTTGGTTTTCCAATGTTGTGTTTATAAAATTAGTCCCTTGGGTTTAATATTATTCCCTTGGGTTAATAATCCCTTGAGGTTTTAGTATTAATCTCTTTGCTTTATTATTTCTTTGGGTTTATAATATCAATCCCATGGGTTTATAATATCAATCACTTGGGTTTAAAATACCAATGATGGTCAACCATTTTCATCATAGCTAACCATGGTCAACCATGGTTCAATTTTGCAATTAGACAAAGATTGTCTCACGATGAAAATAAACCATGTTGATTTTATTGTTTGTAATATTTATATTTGGGTTCAGAGATGTTGGGGTTTTAATATTAGTCCCTTGGGTTTAATATTATTCCCTTCGGGTCCATAATCTCTTGGGTTTATTATTAACTAAAACTTTATAAAATTAATGATGGTCAACCATAACCATCCATATTCAACTGTGGTTAGTCATGGTCTCATCTCACATGAGGAAACAAATTGTCTTGAGTTAGGGTTTATATACCTTGGGTTTATAATATTAGCCCCTTGGGTTTAATATTATTCCCTTAGGTTTATAATATCAATCATGGTCAACCATGTTTGAATGTTGCATTATGACAAAGATTGTCTCACCATGAAAATAAACCATGTTTATTTTAGTGTTTGTCATATTTATATTTAAGTTTACAAATGTTGTGCTTATAATGTTAGTCGCTTGGATTTAGTATTATTTCTGTGGGATCATAATATCTTTGGTTTTAGTATTAATACCTTGGTCTTATTATTCCTTTGGGTTTATAACATCTATCCCTTCACTTTATTATTCCCTTAGGATTATAATATAAATGGTTCTCAACCATTGTCAATCATAGCCAACCATGGTCAACCATGGTTCAATGTCGCATTGTGACAAAGATTGTCTCACCATGAAAGTAAACCATTGTTATTTTAGCATTTGTAATACTTATATTGAGTTTTACCAATGACGTGTTTTTAATATTAGTCCCTTGGGTTTAATATTATTCCCTTGGGTTGATAATCTCTCGGGTTTATTATTAACTTGGGTTTATAATACCAATCACGGCAAACCATAACAAAGCATGGTCAACTATGGTCAATCATGGTCCAATCTCACATTATGAAACAAATTGTCTCCACTTAGGGTTTATATACCTTGGGTTTATAATATTAGTCCCTTGGGTTTAATATTATTCCCTTAGGTTCATAACCCCTTGGGGTTTTAGTATTAATCCCTTGGGTATATTATTTCCTTGGCTTTATAATATCAATCGCTTGGGTTTCTTATTTCATGGTTAACCATGGTTTATTATTAAGTCAACCATGGTCAACAATGGTCCACCATGGAATTACAATATTTATCTTAGGGTTTATATACTTTGGTTTCATAGTATTAGAGCATTGGGTTTAATATTATTCCCTTGGTTTCATAATCCACCTAGGATCTTAGTATTAATACTTTTAGTTTTTTATTCCTTGGGTTTATAATATCAATCCCTTGGGTTTATTATCTTCTTAGGTTTCTAATATAATTCATGGTCAAACATTGCTAATCATAACCAACAATGGTGAGCCATAGTTGAATGTCTCATTGTTACAAGGATTGCCTCACCATGAAAATAAACCATGTTTATTTTATTGTTTCTAATATTTATACTAAGTTTTACCAATTTTGGGTTTATAATATTAGTTTCGTGGGTTTAATATTATTCCCTTGGGTTCATAATCCCTTGTGGTTTTGGTATCAATAACTTGGGTTTATTATTAACTTTGGTTTATAATATCATTCATGGTGAGATCTATGAATCTAGTGTGTTTGTAATATCGATCCATTGCATTTTTTCATCCCTTGGCTTTTTAATATTTATCCTTTGGATTAACTAATTCATTGCGTTCATAATATTAAATAATTAGGTTTAATAGTTCCTTGGGTTTATAATATTAATAATTCCTTTGATTTATTATTCCCTTGATTTTAAATTATTAATTATTAGGCATTATCCATTCAACCATGTTTATTTTAATATTTTTCATATTTATTTTAGGGTTTGTATACCTTGGGATTAATAATATTAGTCCATCTTGTTTAATATTATTGTACTAGTTCATAATCCCTTGGGTATACCTTTGGTTTATGTTTCCCTTATATTCATACTATAAATTGCTTGAGTTTATTATTAAATGGGGATTATAATATCAATAATGGTGAAACATAACCAACCATGGTAAATTGTGTTCAAAAGTGATCTCATACATTACTCAAAAAGTTCTCCACTTTGGGTTTATATACCTTGGTTTTATAATATTAAACCCTTGGGTTTAATATTATTCCCTTAGGTTCTAAATCCATTGGTGTTTTAGCATTAATCCTTTATTTTTATAGTATTAATAATTCCTTTGGATTATTAATCACTTCTCTTTATAATATTAGTCCCTTTGGTTTAATATTACTCTACTCTGTTGAAAATCCCTTGGAGTTTTAGTATTAATCCTTTGCGTTGTTGAATGGCATTGTAATGTCTCACAAAGAAAATAAACCTTGTTTATTTTAGTGTTTGTAATATTTACCTTTGGGTTTACTAATATTGGGTTTAAAATAGTAGTCCCTTGGTTTAAATATTATTCCTTTGGGTTCATAATCCCTTTGCTCCATGTGTTGTTGGTTTGAGAGCTCAATATGCAAGAGATTGCAATGTCATGTACTATCCACACTAGGAGAAGGTCAAATTGCATAAAAAGTAAATAAAAAATAAAATTAAATAGGGTGAAAGGATTTTAATGAGTCAAAATAAAATAAAAAAATATAAAAACCAAATAGATTCATGGTATGAGATGTGGTATTGACCCATTGTAATGATAATTCTTGGTATTGACCCAAGGTATTCATGTGGACTCTAACCTTTTTAAAGGTGGAAATTAAACTAGACTAAATCCAAGTCTTATTGGGTTGAGAGCCAATATGGAAGAGATTGTAGTGTCATGTAGCATCACATTATGACCATGTCAAATTGCATAAAAAGAAAATAAAAAATAAAAAATAAAATTAAATAGGGTGAAAGAATTTGACTGAGTCAAAATAAAATAAAAAATTATAAAAAACAAATTGAGATAGTGGTATTGACCCATGGTATTCATGTGGACAGTAACCTATTTAAAGATGGAAATTAAACTAGCATAGATCCATCGTAACTCCACACCTACTAAGTGCTACTTTGTGTTGATGCCTTTGGGTGCTTGCTAGATTTGAAAGTAAATATGGATGTATGCTGAAGATGGGGATATACTCTAAAGATGGATGCAGTCTAGTATCTATTGATCAAGCTTTCCTTACATTAGCTGATAAATGGCACTTCCCTTTTGTTCATGGGTTAAGTGATTAAATAGCAAAATATGGATATGATATGAATATCATATACTACAATATTTAGATGGCCCTAATGAACATTTTATTATTTATTATTGACCTTTGGATTGTGAAATATCTTAGTTAACCATGTGTTTTGATTTGATTCAAATTAGTGATCAGTTTTAGATTTATATGGATTGATTTTATATATAGAGTAAGTATTTTGACTAAGCATTAAACAATAAAGATAATTTTTTTATGACATGTGAACCAAGTAACTTTACTTTATGTAGAATGGTGTTGGTTGCCTAAATTATTCTTGGACACTTCATATCTGATTTATGGATTTAACTTCATCAACAAAATATTGAACTTCATCTATAAAATATTGAAGTCACTATTGCCTGGGTACATATTATAGAGCTTTATTATTGAGATACATATTCCAAACCATAGTTACTAAAATAGCTTGTATTGATAAAAAGAAATGGAAAACACTCGAGTAGGTAGCTTTGAATTAAATACCATTAGGGTATTGTGATTCTCTTTTGATGTTTAAACCTAGACTTGTGGTGAGATGTTCATATCACTACTTTCAAGCCAAATGTGAAATTCATGGGAAACTTACTATATAAGGTTAGGAATGAAGAAAAACATCCAAAACATTTTTTATTGGTAAATTAGTTAAGGGAGGGTCTTATATCAATACATTTTTTTCTTTTCTCCATGTTTATAACATGGGAAACACTTATCCTTTACTTATGTATTTGGCATTTTTTTAACTTCTGTAATACCAATGAAAATGCTTAATAAAAAAATACCTAAATTTAAACTTCAATATAAATATTTGGCTCTCTTAGGAACATAAATTGTTGTTAACATTTCATTTTTCATTATTCATATAAAACAATGATATTTAAAAACATTCACTAGTTGATATCTCTTTGACCTAATGTCTCTATCACTATGATTTTTATTCTTTTATTTTTATTTTTTATGAAATAAAGTAAAACATATGTATCACTAAGAAAAAATAAGAAAAATTAGGAAAACTTATAAAATTAAAAAAAACACAAATTTTAATATAAATAAGTATAAGAGAATACTTAGGAAACTAGTTTTGGTAGAATAGTTAAGAATTTTTTCAAAATTAAATTTTTTCAATATATTGTTTTCATTCTAATTAGAACTTGGTAACTATGTTCAAAATATCCAATGGATTTTAGAAGCTTTTTGAGTCATGCTACTTTCTATAAGACATTGATAACTTTTCTTTTGTTTATATTGCTTAATAAACATATTTTTTTAGAAAGAATATTGCTAAGTTTTGTTCCCAGGATTAAAATAAAAATGTAGTAAAATATATTTTACAACCAAATCTAATTGATCTAGAGTATAATCTTTCTAAGACTTTTATGATAACAAGAAAACCAAATATCTTGGTCATTTTATTTATTAGCAAAAATCTTAAATCTATTGAAAAGAAGTATGAAGTATCAAATTTGATTCTTAAATTATTTGACATAATTAACCTTAACAAGGATGGATAGTGACAATATATAGAAAAAATCTAATTAAAAGGTTATAAGAATTGTTGGGACTAGACCTCCTAGGGCAAGTCACAAGGATGAATAGTGAGAAAATAAGAAAACACTAACTAAAAGAATTATTGCTACTAGATTGCCTTTCTAGAAATCCTTCTTAAAAAATAGTGTTAATAGTGGACCTGTGCCTACACTAAAGTGGATACTGGTGTTGTGCATAAAGTAAGATACAAAATAGGAGACTCCTCCCAGTTTCATCTTAAAAAAAAAAACACAATGTTTAGTTCTTGGCCTCTCAAAAGACCAATGATATCATACCCTTAAAATAAATCAGCCTAACTATCCAACATAACACTAACATTTACTAATGTTAAAACTTAAAATTTCAATTTTCTACCTCTTTAAAAAAGATTTTTTAACACTTCTGGTTAAAATTAGAATTTTATTTTTTTTACTCATTTTCAATGTTGTCTTAGTTATAGTTGCAAGTTGGGAAGTCATTTGAGCTATTTTGATTTAGTTAGTTCATTTTAAGGCTTTTCTATTTGAATGTGTGTATAATGGCTTCATATATTGATTTTTTTTATGTTTATTTTTTTATGAGGTTTTTTCAATAAACTTATAATGTTTGAAAAAATTTAACTAATTTTTTAACAAAAACATATGTCAAAACCAGAAGATTATTACAATAGAATATGTCAAAACCAAAACATTATTAGGATAGAATTTAGAGAATAGAAAATATTTATTTATTTTTAATTAAAACTTATTATAACTTTAAAATATAAATAAAAGATCAGGTTTATTTCTTTTTAAATAAAGGTTATGAAAAACATGGTATAATAGAATAACTTCAAAATTTTCTACTTGATTATCATATTACTAACCAATAATAGTATATTATTTATATTGATAAGGGACATGGAATAATAATAATAATGAGCTTTATAATAATATATTATTTATATTGATTAGGCAAATGGAATGATATTAAGAAAAAAGAAGAATGTTGATTAGCAATATTCATATTTTAATATATATTTGTAAAAGAAATAAACTCACATTGATCTGGTTGTTGTGGAGTCAACTTTTTTTTAATCCATGTAAGATCTTGATAGATCTAAAATTAAAACGGCTAACTTATATAAAATTAAGCTATAGAACATAATAGCTATAAATTAGATCTCCTACTGAAAATAATGTGTGAAGTGAAATCATGACCAAAAAATTATGAAATGATAAAAAAATACCAAAATAATCCTCCAAAGAAAAATAAAAGTGAAGCATTGATCATCCAAGTAGAAATTTTAATCTTCTCTCCTAAAAAAGAAAAGTAGAGATTTTAATCTTATCTCCTAAGAGAAGAAAAGAGCGTGAGGTGAGGACCATAAAACTAAAAAAAAGCCTAACACCCGATGATGACCATGCAGAAGGGTTCCATAGACAAAAACAAGGGTCCTCTACATAGAATACCTGAAATATCACACACTGAAAAGTAGTAACTGGAGGTCTGCAGTAGCTTGGACGTGACAGATATTTTGGAATCGTTAGTAGTTCCGATCTCGGAATAGTAGTTGTTACGAGTGATTAGTCAGAGTTCCCGACTACTCACCCATAACGAATACTCCTACTCACCCATAACGAATACTCCTAGATCAGAATTGCCCATAAAGGGTTCCAGCGTATCTCTCACATTTAAACCACTGGGACCTATACGATACGACTTTTCACTATGTCTGATATCTCACCTATTCCATCTGGTCACGCCCAGAGGAACCCATAGCCCATCGAGCGAAGCTGTCTCCGGGAATCCTCACCCCATGCTCCTTTTTTGCGAACTATGATTAAAATCTCTAGTGGGAAGATCAAGGCCTCATTCCGGTTCGTGTATTCCTCTTTCGACGATCCATCCAGTTTTCTGCTGTCGTTCCAGAACCTTTTACCCATGATTTGTGCCCTCCTCTTTTCACCCAGCTTCTCTCAGTCGGAGATATAATTAAGAGAGACCCAACTTTTACCCAGTCGATCTAAAGATGACGTTGGTATCCTATATGATTACCTAGATATATATAATTTTGGTTGGGGTTTCCGTATATTCCGTTGGTTTCCTATTCTCATTACATATATATTTATTATCATTTTAGTTGGCATTTCCTTATTTTCCATTGGTTTCCTATTCTCCTTACATATATATTTATTATCATTTTAGTTGGGGTTTCCGTATTTTCCCCGAGGTCGCCTGCTCGTTATTGCCGTTCCTGACTATTCATCGTTGAGATATGCCCATGGAGTTTTTTCTGGTAGCCGGCTTAGGGGACGCGAGTTAATTAACTAGTTGCCATCTTAGAGTTTGCCGAATTTAGTACCGATTGAGAAAGAGTATCGGGGAAGATGTCGTAAGAAATACTTGAAGCGGTGCGGTGACCTTGTGCAATATAGGATTCTCTGAGATTGGCTCAAATTATGCCGATATGAGATTGACTACCATTCATGACTTTGTCCTTGGGTTGTTATGACGCTAACACGGGGTTGTTATCGAGTTGTTTGTGCTGAGGATACCCTACCAATTTTTGTTTTCACATCATTGCATAAAGTAGAAAAATAAGATTATCTTAAATCTATTTTTTTTAAATTCACTTTAATTCCACATTTACCACTCGCTAAAAGGGTTTGATTCTTTTTAATATATGTATATGAAAATTTATGTAATAAGATCACTTCTAGCATCAAGGATGAGTAGAGCATATTTTTAAAGGCATTTAGGAGAATTGACAACAACTTCTCATTACTAAGGTGCTTTAGTTATTAGAGCTAGACAAGTTGAGCTAACCAACCAGGGGCTTAGCTTACCTCAATTTTATTTTAATTATTAATTTTGTTTTTCTACTTAGTTTAATAATTTTATTAATCAATATTATTGATCTAAGGGTGTAAATTGAATAATGCCAGCCAATTATGAATGAATGAAATTCAAAGTGATAACCTCCATGCATATGTAAATCAAGTGTTTAAACCCTCATACAATTAATTTTTTACCAAATGATGAATAAAAAATTACTATGGTTCTTATTTATCTCCACTTATGTGAGATTAGAAACAATTAAATTTTAAAAATAGTGCCAAACAAATTGAAACTAATGTGTGTTTATAATTAAATAAAAGAAGTAGTGCCAAACAAGCATTGAAACTCATGTCTATTTGCTTTCTCAAATTATGAATGTTGAAACTTGGAGGACAAGATTTCGTGCCCTATCATACAAGTTATGCTACTAAGTGTTAATATTCTACTTATGGGCCTTTTTCATAAACGTGGTTGTCTAATGGCCCTATGATGAAAAGGATACAAATGGCATGTCAGTCATTTAGACATTTGTGCAAGATTGACCTAAAATGTAATTTATGTCATCTAGAAACAATTGTAAGAAATAATCATTCATAGTTTAAACATACAATTAATGAAACATAATTTTTTAGTTTGGCTTACCAGATTATGCCCTTACCTTTGGTATTGTTGACCCATCCCACTACCTTGAATTAGTGAGTTGGGTGAGTAGGAGATTGGACATGGCCTAGCTCTTTAAGTTGCCACAAGAGGAAATGAGAGCCTAATTGGTTAGACTTTTTAAATTGTTTTTTTTGTTCTTCTTCAAGCATGACCATGATTAATTGAATAATTGTTTCATGTTTGTGTGTCTTTATGGGTTTGTGGTTTTGATTCTATTTTTTAATTTTTGTTTTGGCTTGGTTTTGGTTTTCTTTTTCAGTGTTAGTCTAGAGTGAGCTCTAGTTGGTTGTTGTTTATGAGGCATAGGAGGTTGGATATTGATGCAAGAGCATGTGACTCAGAGGGAAAAGTTTCTCAACTTATTCCAAAAAATAAAGGGAAAAGTCTCTGAACTTATTCCAAAAAATAAAATAAAAATCTACAGGCAAGGGAGTGGCGTCCTTTAGTTTCTATGTTTTTTTAGTTAAAAAATAGGAACCTGGTAGAGAATAAAACATGTACATTTTTCAGTTAAAAATAGCATAAAAGTAGACAATAAAACATGCTATCTTTTTTCTCAGTTAAAAATAGCATGAAAGTAGAGAATAAAACATGCTATCTTTTCACACATAAACAAGTTGTAAAAAACCTTAAATTACTGTGTAAAAAGTTTTGCTTTTGTAATAGGTAAGGTTTGGTAGGACCTATCCATATGAATAATAAATAAATTGGCGCTCAACCCTTGTATAGGGAGGCGGTGCTACAAGGATCATTATGAAAATTATCCGGTGTTTCTAGCCATGGTTTTCTTATAAAATATTTGTATAATCTATTAGCCTGTGAATTGATAGCGTCGAGGCTTTTTATTGTTTCTCACGTTAATCATATTTTGCACTTTCAATTATGTGCCACAGGCTTTAATATGGATTGGAAGTCGCTCTAATTAGTTTGCATGTGGTATAGCTAACTATGTATAAGCATGGCTACGGTGTATGTGAATTAAAAGCCACCCTGCTTGTAAGTTGAAGCAATTATTGGCACATTTTTCCAGTTTCTTTGTGTTAAAACTAAACTGGGGATGGTGTGAACAGAGCCCGTTGGTGTAGTGAGATTTCAGATTACCCAAGCGGATTTTTATAAGGGTCAGATCCATAAGCTTGTTAAAGGCTTGTTTCAAGAAAGGTCTTCATCTGAAGAGGAATAGTTCAATACGCTCGTATGGTTGATGCTTTACAAACTGTAAGGATTGAAGGTTTTGGAGCATTGTATAGGGGCGCGGTTCCGAATTCAATGAAGGTGGTGCCGTAAAATTTATTTTCATGTGGGGATATTCGGAGAAGTTCTTTGATTTGTTCCAAGGAATAAACTATCTTCATTTTTGTTTATTTGTGTAAAATGGGGCCGTTATTTTCTTAATGACTTTATCTATATCTTTGAAGGCATATCCTATCATTAGATTGTAGAAGTTTAGAATGCTCGAAGATCAATAATCTTGTAATTGAGACATTGGAGTTAGCACATTCTACCAGTTTTGCTTTGCCGAGGAAACACTATAGGTCGGGGAGCATAATAATATACAAGACAGTAGAAAGCCGAAGGTCGGGGACCAAAATAATATACAATACAGTAGAAAGCTGCCAACAGAGAATTTGGATACATAACTCTTCAATAAAACCTACCATAGTATTTTGGCATAATTCTTTTAGAATTATCGCGAGAAGGGAATAAAGCCTCTACTTGTCAATTAAGCAAAGTTCGTGGGTTTTAAGTAAAATAATGAAGGTGTCACTTTAATGACTCATACTCATGAAGACGCTTCAACGGAAATTGAGGCTCATGTTCACGAGATTGCTGTCACATTAGGGAGATTGTCTGTAACGCCTACACCCAGTCCATCATTAGTGGTATGGCAGCCATCAACTCACATTGAATTGAATCTCAAGAGCAGTAGAACAATGGCTTTCAGAGTTAAAAGAGGATGAGGACGTGGTGGAAGAGGACGGCCTCTTCCCAATGCTGAAATAATGGAAACCATAGAAGAGCTGCGAGCTAGATTGGATGCGTTAACTTCAGAGAGAAACATAGATGATGGCGATGTCACTGAACCTGAAATTGAAGCTACAGAGGAGGAAGATGTACACGTTACTCCTGAGATGAGGTTCTTTAAGTTAGTGTTGAAATCTACAGCCACGCCATGGAACCAATTAGTACCGGTATACCAAGGAGGACTAAATCGAGAAGAATTGATCGACTCGATTAATAGCATGGAGAAATTCTTTGCTTATGAAGAAACTGAAGATGAGAAGAAAGTAAAGTTTTTTGTCACCAAATTAAAAGGCCATGCAATGCTCTGGTGGGATGGTGTGCAGGCGGAAAGGAGGAGACATGGTAAGAAGCCAATCAAGAATTGGAGCAAAATGGTAGCAAAGTTAAAAGGTAAGTTTTTGCCAAGTAATTATTAGCAAACATTGTTTAGGCAAATGCAAAATCTTAGACAAAGAGCTTTAACAGTGAAAGAATATACATAAGAGTTTTATAAAGTGAGTATAAGAGCTCGAGAAGCCCAAGACACAGATGAGAAGGTGGCTAGATATATGAATGGCCTCACAATGGACATTCACGATCAGATAAGTCTGTTGTCTCCTAAAACAGTAGAAGAAACTTATCATATAGCGCTGAAAGCTGAGGAAAAACTCATGAGGAAGCAGTTTGTGAGAGGGAGAGGGACTTTGAGAGGAAAAGAAAGTCAAGGTGATAGTGGAAGATCTACAACACCTAAAGAAGGAGCTAGCAGTAGCTCAACCCAGCATGCACCCAGAGGAGGTGATGCAAGAGGCAGAGGGAGTTTTTCTGGAGGAAGATGAGGCAGAGAAATAAGATGTTACAGATGTAATAAGCTGGGACATAGAGCTTTTGAGTGCCGAGAGAATGCAGAAACAAAGCAGAGGAATGCAATTGTTGCTCCAGCTGAGGAAGAGGCACCAGTGGCAGCAGTACCAGAAGAAGAAAATACACCAGAAAGAGGAGAATCTCTGGTAGTTAATAAAGTTCTGCTTAAGCCAACAAAGGAGATGGCTGAACCACCACAAAGGAAGACTTTATTCAGGATAGTGTGCAAAGTCCAAGGAAAATGTTGCGAGATGATCATTGATAGTGGCAGCACTGATAATTTGGTTTCCACAGAAGTAGTGGACAAATTGAAGCTGAAGACAATGAAGCAACCAACACCTTATAAAGTGTCATGGTTGAAAAAGGGACATCAACTGTTGGTAAGTGAACAGTGTGAAGTGGAATTTCAAGTGGGCAAGTACAAAGATAAAATTGTTTGTGATGTGATGCATATGGACGTGTGTCACATATTACTTGGAAGACCTTGGCAATATGACAGAGGAGCCATACATGACGGGAAGAGAAACACCTACAAGTTTGGAAAGGATGGTGTCCATCATACATTGTTGCCTTTGCAAGAAGAAGATGGACCGGGACAAAAGACTGATCCAAAAACTCTATTACTTGGAGGAAAGGAATACTTGGAGCAGATAATGGATGTACAGTTGAGAGGGAAAGAACTCAAAGCAGCTGAGTTGGAAGAGGTGGTTTCCATTGGTGAAATAGAGGAGAAAATCATTGATGATTTCTTGAGTTATTGGGTAAATCCAGATCAGCTGGATAATGTAAAACCGTGTATTTTTGTAGCTGACAATTGTAATGTGATTACAAGTTTTACTGAGGAGGATGTTGAATCTTGTAAAACTGTTACAACACAAGAGGAAGTTCTTATGGATGCAGAAGAAGTGGATCAGTCTGTAGCACGGATAAGTGAAGCAACACTTGAGACTGTTGAACTTGGTGATTTTCAAACTGAAAGTTTGTGTGTGAATGCAGGGAATATAAGTGATGATGCTATGCTTCAACAATGCCACAGAGAAATTGCATTGTTGGAATACTTGTTGGAGAATCCAGAGTATGACACGGAGATTGCAGCAGATGAAAGAGTTCAGTACAGTGAACGAGTGCAGAAAGATGTCATGGAAGCAGATGATATGAGAGAAACACTGGTTGACAGTCTTGAGAATTCTTCATAGGGTTCTTTAGAAAGTTTGGATCAGCATACTGATGTGCTCATAGTGGAGGAGGATTACGAACATCATACTGGAATGCTGGCAAAGGAGTACAAGGCACTCATGCCTTATGATTTTTGTTCTAACAAGTGTTTTGTGAATGCATGTATTGTTGCAGAACATTTGACTCAGTTGAGTAGTCAAATGAAAGGAGAAGAAGTTTTCTGTTCCAGAAGACAAGAGGGTATGGATGATCGGGTGGCAGTCAGAATAGAAACAAGCATAGAACCAAGAAGTCAGCGAATGACACTACAAACTGAGCAAGTTGTCTTAGCTCAGTAGGCAGCAAGAAATCAACAACTTGAAGATTTATTGGACAAGGAAATTGAATTAGTTAGAATAATCATGTTGAAAGTGTCTCAGAGGAAGACATCAACAAGGAAGAGAAGCAACAAAAGTAGTAGCAAAATGACAACAGGGACAGATTGTGAAAGTGCAACTAGTGGAGCAAGACATCATAAGATATGGATACTTGGAGAAAAGCAGCAAGCAACAACAGATTATGACTTGTAGAACAAAGTGAGGGATCTTGGAAGACAAGGAGAAAGACTTAAAATGCATGATCAGGAGATCATGATCATTTTCAACCTTGGGAGTCTCATGCAGGAGCATGTGACTCAGAGGGAAAAGTCTCTCAACTTATTCCAAAAAATAAATAAAAAATCTACAAGCAAGGGAGTGGGGTCCTTTAGCTTGCAGTTTCTATGTTTTTTTAGTTAAAAAATTGGAACGGGGTAGAGAATAAAACATGCTACCTTTTCACAGATAGACAAGTTGTAAAAAACCTTAAATTACTATGTAAAAAGTCTGCTTTTGTAATAGGTAAGGTCTGAGAAGAGCTATCCATATCAATAAAAAATAAATTGGCCGCCATTCTTGCTAGAGGGAGAAGGTGCCAAAAGGATCATTATGAAAATTCTCTGACATTTCTAGGAATGGTTTTCTGATAAAATGTTTGTATAATCTATTATCCTGTGAATTGATAGCGTGGAGGCATTTTACTGTTTTCCACGTTAATCATATTTTACACTTTCAATTATGTGGCACATGCTTTAATATGGATTGGAAGTCGCTATAATTAGTTTGCATGTGGTATAGCTAACGATGTATAAGCATGGCGACGGTGTATGTGAAGTAAAAGCCACGGTGCTTGTAAGTTGAAGCAATTATTCACACATTTTTCCAGTTTCTTTGTGTTAAAACTAGTCGTATAGGAGATGTGTGGCCGAGAATAGAACTGGCGACGGTGTGAATGAATTGAACCATACAATTAATAGCCTCTATGCTCGGTGCTACATGGAATTAACGCGCGTTGGAGTAGTGAGATTTCAGATTACCAGAGCGGATTTTTATAAGGGTCAGATCCATAAGCTTGTTAACGGCTTGTTTCTAGCAAGGTCTTCATGTGAACATGAATACTTCAATACGCTGGTATGGTTGATGCTTTACAAACTTTACGGATTGAAGGTTTTGGCGCATTGTATAGGGGCATGGTTCCAAATTCAGTGAAGGTGGTGCCGTCAATATCAACCGCTTTTGTGACATATGAAGTTCTGAAGGATCTTCTCGGTGTGTAGTTGGAAATTAAGGATTAAAGAAATTTTCTTTTCACGTGGGGATATTCGGAGAACGTTCTTTGATTTGTTCCAAGGAATAAACTTTCTTCATTTTTGTTTATTTGTGTAAAATGGGGCCGTTATTTTCTTAATGGCTGTATCCATATCTTTGAAGGCATAACCGATCATTAGATTGTAGAACTTTAGAATGCCCGAAGATCAATAATCTTGTAATTGAGACATTGGAGTTAGCATGTTCCAACAGTTTTGCCTTGCCCGGGAAACACTATAGGTCGGGGAGCGCAATAATATACAAGACAGTAGAAAGCCGCCAACAGAGGATTTGGATACATAATTCTTCCTTAAAACCTACCATAGTGTTTTGATGTAATTCTTTTAGAATTACCCCGAGAAGGGAATAAAGCCTCTACTTGTCAATTAAGTGAAGTTCGTGGGTTTTAAGTAAAAGAAAGAAGTTGTCAATTTAATGTCTAATACGCATGAAGATGCTTCAAAGGAAATTGATGCTCATGTTCAGGAGATTGATGTTAGATGAGGGAGATTATCCTTAACACCTACACACACACCATCATATATAGTTGCTTGGGACTAGGAGGGAGAGGAGGCGGGATCTTGTTGGTTGAGGATAGGAGGGAGGATGATGAGAAAGAGAAGAGAAGATAACATGGGACGGGATCCTATAGGGGGTATGCAAGTTTTTGTTTTTTATTTGTATTTTACGATGGTTTTGTTATGCATATTTGTTTTCCATCTTTAGCCTACATCCATATTTAGCCTACATCCATATTTTGATTCAAATCTAGAAATCACCCAAAGGCATCAAAGGAAGGTAGCACTTGATAGATGTGGAGTTAAGATTGATCCTTAAATAGGTTACAATCCACATGAATAACATGGGTCAATATCAAGTATTATCGTTACCATGGGTTAGTACCACTATCTCATCCCATTAAGTTATTTGTTTTTATATATTTTTATTTTATTTTGACGCAGTAAAATGCTTTCACCTTAATTAATTTTATTTTTTATTTTTTATTTACTTTTTACGCAATTTGACCTGCTCATAATGTGGATGGTACATGGCATTACAATCTCTTCCATATTTCTCTCACAACTTAACAACACATGAACCCAAAAATAATCTAAGAAAAAAATTATTTTAATGTGGCTTTGTTATGTGTTTTTTAGTAAACACTAATTACCGACTTACCATCATTTTTAAGCACTATTACTATGGCTGAACCCCCCTAGTAGTTGAGTTGGCCTTGCTAATTGAGTAGGGTGTAGCTATAATTATTCTATATGTGAAAGTGGTGGTGGCTAAGTTGATTTTGTGTTTTTCTAGGTGTGATTGTTGATACATAGGTGAATAGTTTTAGTGGGGTAGCTATGTAAGGTATCATTGTTCATACTAGATACCATAGTGATAAACAATATTTTTTCAAAAAATGGTTCCAGGAATTTTGAGGTCCCCTAAGAAAAATAACAAATTAATGGTTAGAAATAAAAATAGCATTCATGTCCTTAGATAATAAAAAAAAAAGTTCATGTCCATAGAGACAGTTCAATAAGTGTTAGTGTTATGAAGTATAATGTAAATCATGAGATTTAACATTGAAATCCTAGTGAGTGAAGCCAGCCAAGACTAAAATAAAACAAGTTATAATTTTTTTTAAAGGAAAAAGAGAAAAGTAAAATTTTTATTATATTTTTGGCTTATGTTCTTGTAGGTTTACTCAAATATTAAGTGTATACTTTTTTTACATGCATAATTAGATTTCATAATCAACTCATACCTACCCATAGATCCAAATTTAGAAAATAACTGAAAAGCTTGTGTTGAATACACTTTTTATTTTAATTTTTTCTAGGTGGGTCTACTCTTGAATATGTGGAGTGGGTTCTAGTTGGATATGGAATTTAATTCCACATATAATTAAATATATAGTTAAACCTTCATTATAACTACAATGATCATCCAATTGGATATACAATTAATATTTGAGTATAAGTACAATAATATAAGCTCAAGATACAGTTAAAAAAAATGTTTTCTTCTTTTACCTCCAAAATATTTTCCACTAACATGATATTGAATCCTATTCAATATGTCAAAGTTAATTTTAATACTACATTTTTGGTTGTGAGGGGCATTTTTTAAGTAAAAATTTCCATAATGTCAACATCTTTGTTTCTAAGGATAAATTTGTACCTATTGTGGAGGACATCTTTTCCAAGAGATACTATAATTTTGAAATTGAGGTGGACACTAGTAATTATTGTAGAGATGGGATATGTTTTCATGTAACATTACATTTAATAATACTAAAATAATATTTAAATTAACAAATTAGCAAATGAAAATTACAAAAGAAATTAAAGTTGGTCATTATGATATACTTCAGTTTCCACCTTTCTTTTACATAACTTTATATGTAGACATAAAGTAATTGAAAGTAACAAAAGAGGATGAAATAATATCTTGACTACTTGATATGGAAATGTGTAAAATAAATCTAATTTAATGACAATAAATAGTCTTAATGATATTACATGATGTGCTATGCATTCTAGGTTCACATTATTTATATAAAGTTTTATGTAGGATGAATTCAAAGGGAACAATACAACTTTCTATAATATTTTTGGTTAATACAACAAAGCTTAGTGATGAGTGTATCACAACTTTGTTGAACATTTATACTAAATCACAACCTTGTTGAACATTTTTGCTAAAGATAGAATTAAGAACACCCACATTCTTTAAATTTTCCAAATTAACATAAAAATTTAGGATTCAATTTTCTTTAGTGTTTTATTTGAATTACACATTTTTTTTTTCATCTGGATTACTTTTATGATAAGGAAGCTTCATAGATACTTTTTATAGTTGTTTACAATCCCACATTTTTTAACTAATAGTCATGTGGAATAAACTTGTTTCTTCACCATACCAATCATGGCCCACCTAAAATTATGTGATGTTTTCCTTTGAAAAAATAGTTTGTAATACCACAAATTCCATAGAATACACCACTAGTCTACACATGCTATTGCATCATCCAATACACATTCAAGTGTAATTTTGGACATATCACCTAGCTTTCAAGTGAGTGGGAGAGGAATGGAGATCACGGAACAATAGTTAATCAATGGTTTTCCTAGTTATTATGTTAATGGCTAATCCTAAATCAATTAAAAAGTTTGGGACAAGGGTTTCAGAAACATGGAATCAAACAGGAAGGCTACCAAGATCCATAGATTTTTCTATGAAGGGGTAGCATCATATAAGTTTTACTATTTTTATTGGATATTTTTTCGTACCATATTTTACTGTTGGTTTCTTTAGACAAATATTACTCGTATTTTTAACAAACATTGGTAATTATATAATGGTTTGTAAACAAAAACTTTGATGTATACATTCTTCATTTTAGCATGAAGTCATATCTATACCAAGAAATTTATTTATTTGCTTTAATGGGCCTTCCTAATCTCAAATTTATGTGTTATAAATTTAACAAGGATCATAATAAATCCCAGTAAGGTGGTTATAAATAGGTTGAGTTACTTTATTCTTTGGGTTGGGTAATACTTAGGCAAGTAGTAGAGTTGGTATTGGCAATTGAGTAGGATGTAACTATAATTATTGGGTATGTGAAAGTGGTGTTGGCTAAGTTCATTTTTTCTTTTTCTAGGTGTGATTGTGATGCAGGGTAGACCTGCAAATACCAGGATCTTTTAAACACTATGCTATCAAACATGCATCTCTAGAACCTCCAAATAAAAACCTCATTACAATGGAATTTCGCATACTATCATTTGCATGCATGAAAGCTCCTTTTCGAAAGCAATTTAGGCAGTAGCTTACTGCACATGACGAGGAACCCTTCCCTTTTCACATGTTATAAAGGCTCTAGTGCCCAACACCATCAATCAATTTGTTCTTCTAATTGTTCTGATAGAAGCATGATCCTCTTTGTATCCTTCACGCACTGCAAGTTTGCAAGTTCAAGATCTGAATCAGACAATAGATAACGCTTCATAAAACCAAGTTCCAAATCCTTTGCCGTGACTGGCAATCCGTGAACATAGATAAACTGCGCAAATCCAAAACTTCGTTCACATTCCACTCGAAACTCCCTCCAGGAACTAAAGCTGGTATGTCCCTCCTGCCGCAATAGTTCCTCGATCTTTGAATTGGTTTAAGTCCCGCTCATTCCCCAGCGTACCACTTCTTTATGCTTCCAACGACAAAAATAAAAGGCAGAAAGGGTGTTGATGCCAATGCTGCACCCCAGGTCTGCAAAACGCAATGAGGCTCCCTTCGAAACAGGTTCATGGAGACTGCAGATGAATAGAATCGATCTAATGATTAAGTTCCAAAGGCTCTCATTCGTATAGTTTATGAAAATCTTTTCAAAATTGTTCTTGTTAAAAGACCCAAATCCATAGATATCCAGAATACTTTGGATCTGCCCGTGCATTGTTTTCCCGCTTCCAGTTCTCAGATGCTCTTCAAGCCAGTCAAATAAATTTGCATATATTGCCTTTGCTAATGCATCTCTTGCATCTATAGCCTGAGAATGAGTAAGCCTCTGCACAATGTCTTTGTTTCGAGCTCAAATCCTTAAAGAATTGTTGTTAAACTCCAAATTAACCCCAAGCGAGTCGTATCTGCATTTTTGCAAAATTCAAAAACCTGTATGACGACTTTACAGGGTCTAAATTGTCACTAATATTCGAGGGTTTGAATGGAGATCTATACCATTTGGGGTTAGCCGTGGCTCCTAGGAAACAAATGGTTTCCCTGGCCTTCTTTAGTAAACTCGCAATTTACTTATACAAAATTTTGTCTCCTTGGAATCGATCCATTGAGATCGATTTGTTAACTCCACGACTTCAATTAAGGCGCAGTCTAATTTGTTAACTCCACGATTTCACACAATTTCATATAAAACAAACAGTCATTCACACCGCGTTTGATTCGATGTCTTCACAACCAAATTATATGAAATGTGTATTCAACTTAAAATCTAGTTACAAAAATATTCCACCACTTAATGAATCGAACCCCACAATTCTGAAAACACACTATTTTTACATTAACAAATGCAAATAAATACTTACAAACTTTCTTCATGGCCAAATATTCAACAGTCGTGGCCTTACAATTTGCTGAAGGCTTAGAGCCTTGCTGTCCAAGCCTACTCTCAATCTCACTCACTCACACCCCTCTCATCTTCCATGCCTTTGAGGCTTCATAATTTAATAAACTTAGCATGATAAAAAAAAAAAATCCTAAAATCACTCAACTAAAAGCTCTAAAGTTCTACATGCAATGCATTCATATGACAAAAAGCCTCTTGAGGCTTTATTCCATCTTTCCTTGTTTTAAAATAGAAAAGCTTCCTTATCACTTAATGATCCACATCCATTCGTTTTATGCCTAAAAGCTCTCCCTAGTTTTATTTATTTATTTTGAGAATATCTAATTAAATCACACTTAAAAGCCTATATATTAAATTGACTTGGAACTTAGGAAATTAATTCCACAAATGCATGACCCCCTATGTCTACTATTTACAATATGTTCCCTATGGCTGAATGCTCCTGCATTAGACTCCCAAGGTAGAAAATATTCATGATCTCCTGATCATGTGTCTTTTGGTCTTGGTTTTCCTGGATCCCACACTTTGTTCCGCAAGTCATCATGTGCTATTGGTTGTTTCCTTTCTCCCGGTTTCCACACTTTATGCTGCATCGCTCCACTGAATATGCTCTCGCAATCTTTTGTTTTCTTACTTTTGCTGCTTCTCCTTTCTTTTATCGGTCCTCGCCTCTTCCACAATACTTTCATCATTATTCGCTTCATCAGTTAAATTTCATTGTCTAACAAATTCTCTCTAGCATCTTCAATAAGACCTGTACTCACAAAGCAATTGTTAGAGTAAAAGATATAAGGCTTCAGTGCCTTGTTTTCCTTTGCCAGCATTTCAGTACGCTGTTCTGAATCCTCCTCCACTATCAGCACATCAGTATGCTCATCTGAACTTTCCAAAGAATCCTCTGAAAAATTCTTAAGACTGTGAACCAGTCTTTATCTCATATCATTTGCTTCCATGACATCTTTCTACACTCGTTCACTGTACTGAACTCTTTCATCTGCTGCAATCTCCCTGTCATACTTTGGATTCTCCAACCAGTATTCCAACAATGCAATTTCTCTGTAGTATTGTTGAAGCATACCATCATCATTTATAGTCCCTGCATTCACACAAAAACTTTCAGTTTGAAAATCACCAAGTTTAACAGATTCAACTGTTGCTTCACTTATCTGTGCTTCAGACTGATTCTCTTCTTCAACATCCACAAGAACTTCCTCTTGTGCTGTAACAGTCTCACAAGATTGCACATCCTTCTCAACACCTATAATACAATTGTCAGCTATACAAACACAAGAGTTCACATTATCCAGCTGATATGGATCCACCCAATAACTCAAGAAATCATCAATGATCTCCTCCTCTCTTTCATCAATGGAAACCTCCTCTCCTAGCTCAGCGGCTCTGAGTTCTTCCCGTCTCAACTGTACATCCATCATTTGCTCAAGCTTCCTCAACTCCTCTGTTAACGCCATGCTTATCTGTAAATCTCTTTTCTTTTGTAGCCTTTGCCACTTCACTCTCTTCCTCATCAGTAAACCATGCCTCTGGTCTTTCACATTTTCCCGTAACAACTTCATCAATAGCTCAAGATGAACTGCTATCTTAGCTTTCTCTTTCTCATACTCTTCCTGAGTCAACTACTGTCTTATGCCATTTGCCTTCGCATATTTCTTCTCTTTTCTACTGTGGCCTCTTTCTGAACCTCTTCTCTCTCCTTTAGGACTTTCAATAGTCACCTCCTTAGCCATGAGTTCCTCACCTATGAGTTGCATGAAGCCTCTACCACAACAAACTCTCTTGGTACCACTTACCTCACCAATCCTTCCCTCTAGATCTCGTCTTTTGGTAATCATTGGTCCTCTGCTGGAACCTTTCAAGCATCCTCTACTGCTCCTGTAGGCTTCTCTCATCTGCAACTTTATTCAACCTCTGTTGAATGTTTAGGTTCTGCCACATTCACTTAGAATCCCTTTCCAGACTCCTTTATCACTGCACTCTAGCTGTGATCTACTTCTTCCCGCTGAGATTTCTTCACTATGCGTGTAAATCAAATTATCCAAGCATAACCTTTAACCGAGAGATAAATAATACCTGTGAGCTCACCTTTCAATATCTTGTTGATCTTGTTTCACTTCCTCAACTGCACTACATCTCTTTGCTTCAACATTCACGAGTTCCAAAAATCTAATATTCATTCATCACATGCAATTAACTTAACTTAAAAACATGAACCTTCAAACAGAACTATTCTAGCTCTGAGGGGGAGGAGCGTGCCAGAAGAATTATTACTACATTTTCCTCTCAGCGCTCTCATGAGTAAGCGATTTCCTATTGTTATGGATGCATGTATGCAATAACTTAATTTACTGTGTATTGAAAGGTTGGGTCGCCTTTCTACTCTTCTGCTTGATGTTTATTGTGTGTGTTTGAAACAATTTGAGTTGTTTCCTTGTAGTAGCAACGACTGCCTACACGTCTGCCTTGTTTCCTTGTGAGCCAATAGTTGTGGTTCAAACCCGGGCCATCAACAATAAAATAACAAACTTCTTTGCTGCAGATAGACTAGGAGCCGATAGCCTACAACACGTTCCTTGATTCTGAGGTTATCAGAAACCGTCACCACAATTAAGTGGTCACAGTTACACCTACGCATAACCGATTTCTCTCCATTTGGATGGTTTGTAATAGTGGCGATTGCTCGATGATATTCAAGGCCTCATTAGATTGGAATGAAAGTCTATTGAATTGCTGATCAATAATTTGGTTACATCATAATAGAACCTTATGCCTAAAAGCTCTCCCTAGTTTTATTTATTTATTTTGAGAATATCTAATTAAATCACACCTAAAAGCCTAGATATTAAACTAACTTGGAACTTAGGAAACTAATTCCACAAATGCATGACCCCCTATGTCTACTATTTACAATAATTTCCCTTTGGGATGAATGCTCCTACATCAGATTGTTGATACATAGGTGAATAATTCTAGTGGGGGTGGCTATGAGAGGTATCATTGTTCAGACTAGATACCAAAGTAATAAGCAATACTTTTTCTAAAAATGGTTTGAGGAATTTTGAGGTCCCTAAGGAAAATAACAAATTAATGCTTAAATAATATAATCAAAATTCATGTCCTTAGATCATACAAATAAGAGCCATACCCATAGGGAGAGTGCAATAAGTGGCACTGTTATGAAGTAAAATGTAGATCATCAGATTTAACATTGAAATCTCCATGAGTCAAGCCAACAAAGAGTAAAATAAAATAAGATTTATAATTCTTTTAAACAAAAAAAGAGAAAAGTAAATTATGTTATTACATTTTCCGCTTATCTTCTTGTAGGTTTATTCAAATATTAAGTGTATACTTTTTTTTACATGCTTAATTAAATTTCATATCCAACTAATACCCACTCATAGATTTAAAGTTAAAAAAGACATGAAAAACTTGTGTTGAACACAGTTTTTATTTTCATTTTTTCTAAGTGGGTTGTAGGTGAATATGGAATATAATTCCACATCTAAATAAATATATAGTAGAATTTTGAGTATAATTACAATGATCATCGAGTTGAATATACAATTAAAATTTGAGTATAAGTAGAGTAATATAAGATGAAAATATAATTCAGAAAAAATGTTTTCTTCTTTTCCCTCCAAAATATTCTCCCCTAAGATGATATTGAATCCTATTCATGATTTAAAGTTAATTTTGATACTACATTTTAAGTTGTGAGGGGCATTTTTCAGGTAAAAATTCCCATAATCTCAACATATTTGTTGTTAAGGATAACTTTGTACCCACTGTGGAGAACATATTTTCGAAGAGATACTATAATTTTGGAATTGAGGCATACACTACTAATTATTGTAGAAATGAGATATGTTGTCATGTAACATTACATTTAATAATACTAAAGTAATATTGAAATTAAAAAATTAACAAATGACAATTGAAAAAAAATTAATGTTGGTCATTTTAATATACCTCAATTTCCACATTTATTTTACATATCTTTACATGTAGATATGAGGTGCTTGTAAAAAAGAAAAGATGAAGAAATTATATCTTTTGCTACCTAGTATGGAAATGAGTAAAATAAATCTAATTTAATGACAAGAAATAGTATTAATGATATTACATGATGTGCAATGCATTCTACTTTCTATATAT
>APFE030609382.1:69750-175827 GCA_000404065.3 Pinus taeda | reverse complement strand
CAGGACCTACTCTCCATATACCTACTATGAGTTCATAGACCTCTTCATCCACCCAGCCATGTCTTTATTCCTAAGCTCACCTCCTCCAAGATTGACTGATGAGATGCAGAGGATTATGCAGCTATCCAAGGTATACAGCATAGGGGATTGGTACTTTTACCAACACTACACTGTAATCAGAATATATGGGTGTGAGTTACGCCCATACAGATTGCCCAAGTATGTGCCTATGAGGCTGTTTGCCCTTGAATATTTCAGGAAATTTGGCAATGTTGATATGATACACTTTGCAGGCAAGGGCAAGAAGGCACAGCTAAAGGTAAAAAATTAGTTGGGCCACCTTGTCTTAAACAAAAGGGAAGGCTGGAAAGAAGTTGACAGAAAACTAGAATGTCTTGGCCTAAAAACCAATTTCCTGTGGAAGCCCTATGACCCTAATCAATCCATATCGCTTAGGAGGCTAAAATTTAAGCTCTCTAGCTATGAACATGTGAGCTTGCCCCACATTGAAAGATTTGCCAACCAACCAAAATGGAGAAGGAACACACTGGAGGAACCAGTCACTCAAGAAGAATTGAATGAAAGAGCTAGAAGGCATCTATTGAAAATGGCTGACTTGGAATCTCCTTCACAGGTATTTGCTCTGCCAAAGCCTCAATCAGGAGCAACTGCCTCATCATCTACAGCATAGCAAGAAACAGTACAAACCACAGGCCAAGCTCAGAACAAAGGCAAGGAGAAGGATATGGAAGAGCCACAGGTGCAACAGGGGCAGGTGCAGCCACCCCAACACGAACAGCAGCAAAAGGACCAACAGGTGCAGGGGGAACAAACAGCAGAGGCCCCAATGGCCACCCAGCAGCAGCCAGCAAAGATGGCACCCCCAAGGCAAGACTCAAGAATTGACTCATCTATCCTCCAAACCCCTCAAAGGGAGGACGTGAGCAGGAAAAGAGATAGGGAAACGCCCCTCACTACATCACCAGAGAAGAGGCAAAGACTGAACCCCTTCTCTGAAGAAGAGATGCCAATGGGGAAAACTTCAGGAACAGACCTCCCCAGCATGGAGGCCTCAGCCAGCTCTTTACAACAAGAGCAAGACAGGGCAGCAGTAGGAGAGGTGAGCTCGTCAGGACAGAGGAGGGGAGGAGAAAAAAGCATTAAGCAGCAATTTAAGGATATAAAGAGAAGAAATCAACCACTGAAGCTGCAACTTTATAATCACCTGCTGAATATGGCTCCTACCAACCAACAAAGGCTCATGTCTGCATTTGATGCACATGAAGGGAAAATGATCATGAACCACTTTACACCAACAGTGCAGCAACCACAATCAGCTGCAGATTACATCAGGACCAATCTAGAGGTCCTGTCAAAAGACATCCACCCAATGGATCAAATAGAGCTGCATAAACAGACGGGTGAGATGGTCTATGCCACATTGGCAGACGAGACCCTAATAAACTACAGGCTGCAGAATAGCCTGAATAATACTGCTGCACAGCTTGAGTTGGAAAGGGCTTCCTCTCAAGCTAAGGACAACAGGATCAAAGCTCTGGAAGAAATTATAATAGAGTTTGGGCATGATCCTAAAGATGTTAAGGCTGTGCAAGAAGTCCTCAAGCTAAGGGATGCTGATATGGCAGTGTTAAAAAAGAGGTTAAAAATCCCAACAACTCTTCACCCACAAACAGAAGAGGTTGACCAGCAAAGGCAGGAAAAGGATGCAGTTGCTCTACTGATGACACTATACAAAGAGCTCATCCAAACTCAGGAAAAGCTGCAGGAATCAGAAGCCACCTTACAGGCAGCATTACAGCAAAAGGAGGCAGGGCAAACCTCACAGCCACCTCCAGAAACAATAAATCTTGAGGAAATCCCTCAAGCCTCTGCCCCTCCCAGCCAACAGGTACAACAAGCAGAACCATCCACCTCAGCACCAACAACGGAGCAGGCTGAAAGCCTAGACATGCAGAAGCTGAGGAACGAAATTCAGGTCTTGGAGTCCCAGATGTCTAAGCTGAATCAAGCCAAGGACAGTCTGGCAAAAATCAATGAAAAATATGACAAGTCCAAGCAGAATGTGGCAGAAAGAGAGAGGGAGGTAAAGGCCCTAAAGAAAAGGATAACTGATCTAGAGAAAGAGCTCACATTAGACAAAGTCACATCTGAGCTCAAGAGGGTCATATGGGGCCATATTGGCCAATCTATCACAGATCAGTGGGAATACATTGAGGCCATCCATGATCAAATAACGCTCATTGGGAAAGCACATAGAGAGATACAACGAGCAAGGGCATCTCTAGGCAGTATGCCTGAGATTGCCAATAAAATGATTAATGTGCTGAACTACAGAACAAGTTCCGAGCTCATTAAAATGGGAATTGGAAACAGGACAGAGACCATTTCACTAATCAAAAGGGTCCTGACATTGAGAAACCTGATCCATACCCTGGAACGAAGGGTCCAAGACATGCAAGCAGACATCAACAAGTTTCAAAACAGGTTTTTGGCACTGCAAAACAGGGGTCTGCCTAGCCTGCTGGAGCCATCAGGGAAGTTACTCTCACATTAGAAATATGCTAAGAGAGTAAACACTTTTGCAGGAAGTCAGATCTCAAAGGTAGCCAGTTCATCAGCAGAGACAGGACCAATAACAGGGCAGACCCTCTTCAACAGGGTAGAAAATTTTTATTATGATTGAGATCACACATTTGTTTGATGAGCCTCCTCATTTTTACAAATATACGGAGGCCGATGAGACCATGGGGTCAATTTTGAAGCATCAGTTGCCTGCACCAGATGTGTGGGAAGAGTTGATACGATTACTGTTAAATCAAAGTCAGTGATTGTAATTTTGCTTTTTTGAAAATATTTTAAATTTTCATACACAGGAAGATAAAGACACATCAGCAGGTATGCAGAAAGAGGCTGAGCCAACTCATCACAAGTATTCGGCCACCACAGCAACATCAGCAGTCACAGGTGACAGGGCCGAGAAGCCACAGGAAGATACAGCTGCACAGACACATCATTCAGCAGTTATATCAAAGCGCTCAACCGACTCCGCGAGCTCCAAAGGTCAAAATTGTTCTGACAGGATTTAAGAGCCTTTAAAGTTCATTAAATATTGCAATAACTTTTCATCTGCAATCTCTGTATGAGTTAGTGAAGATATTTTCCCTCTCAGATGACTCAATGCCTGAAATATTTTGTAGTAGACTTCTATATATTCCCCCTCGCATTTTTTAACAGGGGTTGAACATTGGATGTAAGAAATCGTTTGATATCTATTATGTTCCTCTTCTACTGTAAATCTTCAGAGAATTAATAAAAAGGATGATGGAATTTCCAAATCTTTGTGTCTCTTGATGTCTTGCTGGTGTATGGCTGAATGTTGCAGGATTCCTGCGTATCTCATGACTCAATAAGTTTTCTTGTTTCTCTTTGTTATATGTTTGTTATCTTTCATATGTCATTCATGTTTACCATGTTTTAGATATCTAATAGAAAGGAAAAAGAATAGTCTCAGGATTTAATCACAGATTACCCTGAACTCAATCTAAGCTATTATAAATGTTTTCTTCAGCTATGGTAATGAAAGTGTAATTCTTAATTGCTACCTTTCACACTATATCATGACAGTGATCTATTGTTTCAGGAATTCAAGTTTTTCTCCTGAGGAATACGTCCCTTTCTCACATCCCAGCTTAGTGAAGAATTCTTAATTTCTTTTCACTGGTAGTTCACACCTCATTATCACAATTTACAGTTTGTTTCATAAAATATATAAAGGCCCTGTAATTCCAGCTGCACTAGGTCAGGATCTCAAGAAACCAATAGCTATAGACTCCATTGCCCAATGGATTAGTTTACCTGCAGAGAACATTTCAAGACTATCAGAAATCATCCTCCCAACCAAACACAAAACAAACAAACCTTTACCTCATAACTAGCCTAAAAACTCCATAGAACAGAGACAAATCTTACAGAGAGAGCCCTCTCTGATTACAGTTGGGCTAGAAGCTGTAGTCCAAAGATTGGTTAGTGGTTACCCCGGCCGTATTCCCTTGGGAGTCATAGGGAACAACCTAGGTGTTAACATCATGGAAAAAGTGTAATCCAAAGAAATCCATTTGGAATATTGTAATACATGTGATAATGTTGCTGACATTTTCACTAAGCCTCTTGGAAAAGTTAAGTTTCAAATGTTTAGGGAGATGGTAGGCATATTTGTGAACCCATTCTCCATTAAGGGGGAGTGTTGAAGATAATGGATAATATCCTAGAATAGGTAGAGTTGGTTCACATAACCTCAAGATAGTAATTAGTTTCTATTTCTTAGGATGTTTTTCTAACTTCCCTAAAACCATGTTTTCTATTTAATGTGTAATGTGCATGAACAATGTAGAGCGTTCTGTTGAGCCAGACTCGCCTGGTTCAGACTCTCTTTTGTAGCGCTGATCAGTGGGTTTTATTTTATTAATACAAACATTGCCATTTTTATCAAGATCTAGTAAGTGTTAATCTTAAGATGCTTCCAATATGGGAGCTCATGAAAGACATATTTCTTTTTCGTCCCAATGGGAAATTTATCAGCATAGGTGTTGAAGAATTATGGATCATCGAACATAGGCTCCCCATTTGAATTGAATTTTTTGAAAAATCCTTCCCCTTATCTCTCTCATATGCTCTAATCCATTCAGCTAGTGTCATTATTGCAAGCCTTTGGGTTCTCTCTAGTTTACTATTGAAAGCGAATGTTTCTCTTCTGTATGGGTGTTCTTTTGGGAGGAATACCCTAGAGTAGTCATACATTGGATTTCATAGGTGTTCAAACGACCTAGCCTTTAGAGAAGGTCCACGACATTTACATCCATGATACCCTTTTGTTACAAGACCTTTGAAATTATTGTATACAATCTGACACGTTAGCAACCATGAATATATGAATAATTACAGCAAATTAAATTAATATGCAAAACAATATTGTTGCATATATAAACAAATCAATAAAAATGTAATCTATCAGAGAAAACTCCTAAGTCTGGATAATCATGTATGGTGTAAGCACATATGCCATACAACATAAATCTCCTCTTTTTTGTGATGGGGCTTGATACATCATACACATGTATCCCTTCCCATAATTCCTTCAATTCATATACCAATGGTTGTAAGTAGACATATGTATTTTTCACTTGTATTCTACTAGGGACTATGAGAGCCAACATAAGATTTTCATTCTTCACAAACAACCATGGGGAGATATTGTTATTGATCACCATTACAGGCCAACCAGAATAGTTGGTGTTTTGGAGGGAATATGGGTTGACGTCATCCATGGCTATGTTGAGTTGTAGACTTCGTACTTCGTCCTTGAAATTTTCAGGCCGTGTATCCTCTATATGATTCATGGCTATTGAATATGTTGGGATTCACATAATTCCCAACTCACTTTTGTGTGAGGCATGCCATCTTTGCAACATAGCTAATTTTTTGCAATGAAAGAGTCTTTGAATTCTTGGGGTTATAAGCATGTGCCTCAATATCTTATGAGAAGGACCATGTGATTTACCCTTTTTTTTTAATTATGGTGCTTGTGATGCCCACATTTCAAACATATCTCTTTGTCTGCATATTCTCCTCCATATAGAATACAATCATTAGGACACACATGATATGACATGTGCTCGACACCCAACATTTTCAACAACTTTTCCTCTTCGTAGCTATCCGACAAGACATTATCACTTGAAAGAACCTTATATTTGAATATCATGTAGTTGGTGGGGAATATAAATGTACAATGTCAATATGTAACATTCATAAAATTGACCATTTTTAATTTTTAAATATGTGACAAAATATTAGGAACTTGATCGATCATGCAGGTAAATTACCTCAATATTGCTGAGAAACATGCATTCAACATGCCAAATTTTTCTTTCATGTTGCATAACAACATTGTTGTCCCCAGTTGAGTAGACTTTGAATTTCCATTAGGTCCAAAGAGAGGGGTGGTGTAATATCCCTCCCCTTAATAATAAATAAAAATAATATATAATAAAAAATAAACAAATACAAAAAAAATAATAATAATAATATAAACAAAAATAATAAATCACTTCATAATAATAATAAAAAAAAAAATAAATGTAAAATAAATGATATTTAAAAATATAAAAGAAAAAAAATAAAAATAATAAAATAATAACTATACTAAAGCTCTGAATAAGAATAAATAGAAATAAAACAAAGAAAACAATAAAAAAATCAGTAAAGCTATCAAAAGAAGAAAATAAAACAAGAAAGCTAAAAATCAAAAGAAAAGTAAAGAAATAAAACAAGAAAGCTAAAAATCAAAGTTGCATGTAGACACATGGAGTGTGTGCATGTGGTTCCCATCCAATGTTTTCTCTATTTATTAGATGGTGAGGAGGATGGGAGGCATTCCATATTTCCGAGATTCTATCTTTCATTCTCTTAGGAGAATGGTGTTCTAAGACATAGGAGTCACTGGAAGTAGTACGTTGATTGAGGGCTCAAGGGTGGCCAGTTGTAACAAATCCTTGCACAATTGAGCCTACGGTTGGGTGGAGAGTCGTCCCCAAAACCTTGTTGCAGTAAGCCTACTTCTACCACACCACAGGTAAGCACTATTCATAGTTGAATTTAAGTACATGTTTATTTGGCTAGGTAACTGCCACTCTGATTTAAAATTAATGTTAATTAGAAAAGTTAATTAGATATTTATTTTTGGACTATTACAGGTGGTGGAAGCAGATTTAAGGATTTCAAATAAGGTATTAATGATATGAACATCATCCCCTATCTCATTATTCTAGAATGTATCTAACAACATTGCCTCCATGATAGTCGTATACCATAAGTAATCATCCATACCAACCTCTAGTTTATTGACTCCATTGCCAACTTGTGATGAAGAACTACTATTATTGTAGTCATTCCTAATTGGTGAATTTGGACTTAGTGGGAATTGAATAAGTGGTTGATTCAACCATTCTTTGTATGTTTCCTCTTCGAGTCTTGCTCTTAATGCAACCTTCTCTCGAGTTGACATTATAGTGGAGTGCACCGAAAGATGGTAGGTGGGTCGATCAACATCACTAGAATCCTAATTTAAAAAAATATTGAACGACATTAATACAATTTCAATGATATTAGTAAGCACGTCAATGCAATTTGTTTGTTAAAATTACATTATACCAAACAATTATTACCATTGTTGATTCATGATTGTGGTTGGAAGATGCCATGTTCCAATTGGCAAGGTGAAGAGGCTATTCATTTTAAACCTACCAACTGCTTGCGATATGCTTCTCCTAATAAGAGCTTCCAACGTTTTTGAAATGGAGAACAATGTAAACTTTGAAATGGGAACTATAAACTCAAAACGAGAACTCTGGCAAAAAAACCCCCAAAAAACTTAAAAAACAATGCTAAAACGAAAAGTGTGTATACTGAAACGATTGTTTTTTTTTAGGGTCAATTTTGAACATGTTTTAAAAATGGCAGTGAAATGAAATTTTCGTGCAAAAATTGTTCAAAAAACACCCTGAAAACGAAAAGTGTTGATACTGGAATGATGGTTTTTTTGCTCGGGTCAATTTTCAACAATTTTAAAAAATGCTAGTAAAACTGAATTCTTATGTGCAAAAAAACAGTTGTTTTTTAGAAAAAAACGCACTAATGTTTTTGGAATAACATTTTTCTTTCCTAAGTATAGATTCAACATGTTTTAGTAATGATGATAAAGATAAAATAATGGGATCTGAAACACATTAAAATTCTATTAGTTTTCATCCATGTTGTTAAACATATAATAACATCACACTAAAGATCGCTAAACTTTTAATTGTTTTCAACCATAACATTAAAGATACAAAAAAATTTGGAAAAATTTCAACCATGAAATTAAAAAACCATGACATTATGAACAAATTATATGACTAAATTAATCAAAATGTCATTATTTGTATATTGAATGAAACTTATATTATATCTTTAATTTATTGTTGCATTGTAGATATTCTAAACAATAAAAATCATCATAATTAAAACATATAATCCAACAACATAAAAATGACTCATAAATTTTGATTTAACACCATATGGAAATCAAAATTTTTATTTCAAGATACGATGCAAACATCAGTTATATAAATTGTCTTAGACAATTATTCAAAATCACTCATATTTTCTTGCACACCATCAAAATTCACATCTTCAAATGAATGACTGGATGCAGACGAAGATGCTCCATATTCTTCTCTTTCATCAACTAGTGCCCCATTTGAGTCCACATGCATGCCCACCATTTCAAGTTTCAAAATTCTTCTGGATCTATGACTACTTTCAATAGACTCCCATATCAACATTGTTCCTTCTGGTAACAACCTTTTCAGAATCTCTATCATCTTGAAGCGAAGAGTTCCTCTCTTTGTTAAATTGAAGTCATAAACAAGTATGTCAACATCCTCCAATTTTAAGAGGTCTGTGCGGCGACGATTTATATTTGTACCCTTTATTTTTCTCTTTCAGCCAATTTTTTTGTCAACTACCATCTCTGGCTTATACACACCATTGAATGGGTGTATATTTGTGGCATACTAATGTACTTCAACACCTGTAACATCTTCATTTTTTGTAAAGACCTTTATAACCTTAGCAACCCAGAATGGATAGCCATTGGGATCTCCATTTGCTAGCACTGTGATCATGCAACTCTCCTTAATATCTTGTACTGAACCCCTGTAAAGGTCTTCCATGGCTTCACGTTGTGCATGAGATCTTCTGGAACCAATATAAATCTCTCTTTCCTCTGCCTATGAAGAATTAATAATACCTTGAGATTGTTGTTGTTCAATGACATTTATTTTCTCATGTTCATTTGACATATTTTGTGGCCAAATAAATGGATTTTTTAAAGGTATATCTTCATTTGTTGTTGTTGAAATGATATCACTTTGATTACTGAAAAATGACTCCCACCAAACTGAATCAGCAATGTCAAAGTACTCATATGTATATCTAATACATCTTTAAATTTCTTCTAGGCAATCAGAATAATTTATATCTCTATTCTGTCTGCATGCATTGTGAACTTCAGCAACTGATTGTAATAAGAATATTTTTTATGAAAATATTGGATGATCTGGAATGAACTTCAAAAATTCCAAAATTGATGACGATGCTCGTTCTGCAGTAGTTGAATACTTCTTGCCCCATATTAGTGTTTTCCCATCAATTGTTTTGATACGAAATTGATGTTGGAAGCTAATGTCATTAAGTTGTTCAATGCATTTCTCCTCAGCATGCGATCCAAGAATAAACCTTCGCATGTCAACAATTTCTTCCAACATATCAAAATTAGGCTCTAGCATGTATGATTTCTTAATACATTCAATTAATGATGGCAAGCTCCCAAATTCCTTCCTCCTCAATGTGACTGAAAAACGACTGAACATCTTATCAATATGGTCATGAGTGTGCCCAACAAGAAGGAAACCAACCTTTACCTTCTGAAAAATTGTCAATTCAACAAGCATGTTTAGATATCCAAAAACAACTGATTTTTGTTTTCACGGCAAGTGTTGTCCAATTGTAGATACAAAACTTCAGGAAGATTACCAGACCAATGAGAAAGCACATCATGAATTATTGCTATTGTCAGATTTGCATCATTATGAATATTTGGAGCTGTGAAGTACACCCTTGGCAACATTTTCCCATTGAAGACCATACAACCAACCAAGTGATACTGAATAAAATTTTCCTCCTGTAAATTTTTGGGTGTGCGAACAAAATGTGGTAAAAGTGTTTTCTTCTGGTCCATACAATCAATTATCAAACCCAATTATTTATTTGGATTATCATAACGCTTCTTTCGATGCTTGTACAACTTTTTCCTTTCACTTGTTTGTTGTTTACGATGCTCCTGAATTTTTTTCACAATGGAATCTACACAAAATAAAAGAAAGCCATTAAGAAATATGTTTTCATAGTTGATGACTATACAATTTTAAAAGTTAAAGTTATGAATTCTTACCTCTTTCTAACCATTCACATTTATCCCTTTTTGATTTAAGAGAAGCACATGTACTGCAAATCCCCATCCTTGTCTTCTTAGGAATACAGACATTGTTGAATTCTTTCTTCCATACCTTCACAAAATATTGATATGTAATAAATTGACCATGTCCCTCAAAACCTTCTGCATATTATTTGTATAAGTTGTAGATTTCTCATCTTGAAAAATTATCTGGAATATGTATTATCTCTCTATTTGGCATACACTCTCCATGCTTTGAAAAGAAATCTTTCATCCATGACATTGCAATATTTGATAATGGCCCAAACTGTCATTTATGACGTACTTCTAAATAAAATTAGGGATCCTTTTCCAAATTTTCTTGGATTCTCGAAAGATGAAAATTACCCATCAAATGAAACATTTTGAAATCCTTTCTACAAATAAATAAAGACCCAATATGATAATCATAACCTAACAATGTAGATTGCATGCACCCAACTAAATATGAATTTTGCATGCTTTTATTCATTGACAAATATGTCTTCCTTTTCTCTAATGCAAATTTGAAATCCATATGTTTCAAGCAATCTTTTTGAAAAAATCCACTTGAAATGAGAGCACTGATAGAACATCTTCTCGTCAAATATTCTACTCTACCCCTGGTATAACTAGAACATTTTGGATTGATACAAAAAGGTTTGCTCCTACTCCTCGATACAACATTTCCTGGCAACACCCCCATCATTGGATCATCCTTTGTATAAGAATTTTCATCATCATTCTGAGGAATGTTATCCTCACTATGATCAACTGTGCTTTTGAAATACTGACTTGGAGGATATTCTTCGTCTTCCCCTTCTTCAGTGCTACTATCATAGTCCTTAGAATTAGGACTAAATCGAAAATTTGACTCGATGTTTATTGGATATTATTTCTCATGTGCATTGTCAGTGTTGCTCTCATAGTCCACAGAATTAGGACTATGTACTTACTGAAAATTCTACATCCTGTCCTTTGTCACTGCTACTCTCATAGTCCTTGGGATTAGGACTAAGTGCTTCCTCCTTTCATTCGTCACTACTGCTCTCATAGTCCTTAGGATTAGGACTAAGTGGAAACTGCAACTCTTTATTTATTTGAAATTCTTTATCATGTTCTTCATCACTGCTGCTCTCATAGTTCATAGGATTAGGATGAAGTGGACATTGTGACACTCTATTCATTTGAAATTCTTCATCATGTTTTTCATCATTGTTGCTTTCATGGTCCATAGGATTAGGACTAAGTGGACACTGTGAAACTCTATTCATTTGAAATTCTTCATCATGCTCTTCATCACTGTTGCTCTCATAGTCCATAGGATTAGGACTAAGTGGACACCATGACACTTCATTCTTTTGAAATTCTTCATCATGTTCTTTATCACTGTTTCTTTCATAGTCCATAGGATTAGGACTAAGTGTACACTGTGACACTCTATTCAGTTGAAATTCATCATCATTGTTGCTCTCACAGTCCATAGGATTAGGACTAAGTGGACACTGTGACACTCCATTCTTTTGAAATTTTTCTTCATGCTCTTTATCACTCCTGCTCTCATAGTCCATATGATTAGGACTAAGTGGACACCATGACACTCCATTCTTTTGAAATTCATCATCATGCTCTTCATCACTATTGCTCTCATAGTCCATAGGATTAGGACTAAGTGGACACTTTGACACTTCATTCTTTTGAAATTCATCAACATGCTCTTTATCACTGCTGCTCTCATAGTCCATAGGATTAGGACTAAATGGACACCGTGACACTCCATTCTTTTGAAATTCGTCATCATGCTCTTCATCACTACCGCTCTCATATTCCATAGGATTAGGACTAAGTGGACATCATGACACTCCATTCTTTTGAAATTCTTCATCATGCTATTCATCATTGTTGCTCTCATAATCCTTAGGATTAGGACTAAGTGGAAGCTGTGACTCTTTATTTATTTGAAATTCTTCATCCCGTCTTTCATCAGTGCTGCTCTCATAGTCCTTAGGATCAGAACTAAGTGGAAGAACTGACTCTCTATTCATAGTGGAATAATTTTCGTTATATTCATCAATATGAATAGAGTTGTTACGTGACGAAGATGTTGATGCTTCACAAAGCGAAACTTCACTATCAGAGGAATCCATCCTTTTCAAATAGAAGAGGTTGAATGATACAAACGCAGACTCTTCTAATGATATTATATAGCTTAAAGAATGAAAATTTCCCTCCAAAAATTTCATTTCATGTATTTCCCTCCATTATTTTCTTCTACAATTTATTGAAAAATTTTAACTAATTTTTTTTAAATAAATCTTTAAATTTAAAATTGTGAACTAAATATTTTACCTAAATTAATTTAATACTTAAACTATATAATATTTACTAGACACTTGAATGTTTTTTTTAGTTTTTATTATACCTTCTAAAACAAATTAATCCCACAATCACCATGCTGTAAAACAATTTTGTAATATTCACTTTATCATAGTTTCCTGTATCGCCATAACAAAATTAATATGTTAAATTTATCAAAACAAATCAATCCCACATTAACCGTACAGTAAAACAATTCAGTAATTTCACCTATATAATAAATTTCACACTATTACTCACATCACATCAAGGTTTTCTGAGGTTCGTTAAAAGAGTTGGAGCGAATTTGTGGAGCAACTACATTGATATCAACAACATATTCAACGGAGGATTATTGCATTTGAAAAGTTAGTTAATTTTTCTGCTTTGCAAATTTTAAAATTAAAAATGTTTAATGAAGTTTAACTTTTTTTTTTTAGAAATTAATTTTTTTTGTAGAACAAATTTACCCACTATGTCCGCAATGGGCGTGGTGGGCCTGATCAGGCTCTCGGTGGCCAAATCGGCTCATGGGTTAGGGGTGGTGGAGCTGGCTACAAGGCACATTGCCCCACCCCGGCGAGCTGTTGGACCCGCCGCCTACACCGGTCGTTGGGCCACCGGGGTGGGGTGGAGGGCCGGGCGCCAACACTGCCGCCCCACCCCAGTGGCCCAACGATCGACCCGGGCAGTGGGCTATTGGGACGCTTGGGTTGAGTGGGGTTGGGGGTCGGGAGGGGAGACGATTGTTGGGCCGCTAGGGTGGTGTAAGTGGGCTGGACCGAACTGCCAGCTCGATTGGTCAATCGATTTCTAGGGTGGGGCAGTAGGGTGATGTATTTTTTTAATTTGTTTTATATATATATATATATATATTTTAAATTGTTATGTTTTACGAAATTAGTTATCATTTATTATTTTCTTTGTTAATTTAAGTTATTATTGTTTTGTGGTTAACTGATTTATGTGTCTTTTTTTCCTAGAAAATGGCATCAAAGAATATTTCTGTGAATTTTTTTGGACCAGAGACTCTTAAATGTGGATCTTCAAAAAACATTGTTGAGCGAACCCCACCTGAGCTGATGGCTACAAATATTTCACGTGCCTCAAACGAGAAAAAGATGATTTCATACTAGAAGAAATCAAAAGAAGTGAAACTTCCATCAAATGTCTGGTATGTGAAAGAAAGAGAAAGCCAAGATGTGTAGATATATCTATATGTTGACATACCTAATGATAATGGAATTTATGACATGCTGGGAAAGGTCATAGACATGTGTCTGGTACCAGACAGTGAAGTTGTTTACATACTTACAAAACCGCCCAAGTCATATGAAATGATTAAATACCAGTTATCATATTCATTGTATGACACGAGAGAGGTATCTACAAAGTTGTGTAAACAAATTGTAAATGAGATGACACAAAATATCGTAAGTATTGTTATTTATATTTGTGTTTTGCGTTCTTGTAACTGTCTGACTATATTTTTATAATTTTGTTTTTATTGACATATGATATTTTGTTTGGCAGAATTTTGTTGAAAGTTGTTCAATTATGTTGGGAGGCATTCATTTCATAGAGCATGATATTATGAAAGTTGTCAGTAGTTTCTACTCAGTGTCAGAAGAAGATATGGCAAACAAGCAAAATGTAGTAATTCATGATGCTACAAAACTATAGCCAAGGGATCAGATAAAAATATCTCTAGTAGATAAATCTAGCAAAGGTAGACAGGTTACTTTTAAAGATGAGGAAGTTGAAACTAGCACTGAAGAATATGTTGTCGTTATTGGAGATGACATTGGAATTGATGTTAGAAAGGAGAAGAGTCATAAAAGACCAAAAATAACAATGCCCAAGAATAAATCCATTCTAGTTAATGATGAGAATGTTATGAGGAAGAGAAGTAAAGTTGAACATTTTGAAGTAGTCATTACCAACAGTCAAGAACCTAGTGAAACTTCAAAAGAAAGCAGAGAAATCATTACACTAGGAGTTGATTTAGAGGATGGCATTATTAAAACAAAACAAAATGCCATTGGACAGAACTTAACAAAGAGTAACTTAATTGAGGGTGGTCGTACATTTCAGCTTAATGTCAGACAAATCTATAAGGCAAGTGAAGGAAAATGTAAATATTAAATCAGAAAGCCACACCATCTGCATGTTCACAACTTGAAGACATTAATGAGGTACAATCCATATGCTCATGTGGTTAATTACGTGCTTCTTGTTGATCCAGTTCAAGTTCCCAACAAAGAAGCATTTGATAAGTCAAAATGTTTTGAATACAATTATTATGTGCTTCGGGGGAACCATTTTGTAGAAGCTCAAAGACAATTGATGGAGGAATATCCCAATAACTCACGTTTTGAAACAATGAAATGTATCATTTATGTTGGTTTATCAGATATAGAAGCAAAGTTAGTGGCATGGGATCATAATTCAGATAATGAATATAGGATGTCTATGACTTTCATCCAAAGGGTTAGATTTATTCATAGTGAATTTGAAGAAAAATGTGGTGGGGATAAGCCAAATGTTATTGTAGATTTCTGAAAGGAATGTTGTATGGAAATAGACTATCAAATTGAAGAGAAAATCAATTCAAAAGGCAACAGAGTAAATTGATTTATTCAGAGGTATTGATAACATTTTCCAGTTGGCATTTAGAACTAAAGAGATATGGGAATCGATTAATGATATTTTTAGCATGTGGAAGAACATTGACATAAAAAAACAGAAGGTCAAAAGGTCTAAACCATTGATATGTAACAACAGTAAATCAGGTCCTGAAATGAAGTAACTTCTAGAAGATATGACTATCACATCTTGGAGAGCATTGCAACGAGTGAAGGATGAAAAACTTGTCAAAGCAATATTATCTCGTGTGAGGTCAGGACAATTATCATTGGAGGAAATGTTTGAGGAATTTCAAAAGTAAGTTTGTTGAATTATTTTACTTATTTCTAGATTATAATTTTCTTTTAAATATAACATATTGTTCTTGGTAGTATTTGTTATACATATTATTATATTAACTTTTTTACTTTATCTATGCAGTCACAAATTTTACATGAAAATTCAAGAATAAATGGTTAAATTGTTGAATGAAGACAGTTGGGATGATGTTGTACGCAACTATCCAGATTCAAGTTTTACATCAACATTAAAAAAATTATCTTGCATTTAAAAATGTATGTTGATTTATACATTCATTTTTATTCACCTGTATACTATTTTTATTTTATAACTTACACATATATTTTTTTATTTTATTAAAGATGAGGAATGATGCAAATGGAGCACCAGATAGTTTCAGAACCTTTATTGAAAAAATTAAGATCGAAAGACTGAAGAAGCAACATCTTAATAATGTTGAACTTGATCCATCTCTTACTCATTACATTTGGAATGGGCTTGACACTTTCAATATCAAGTAATACAAGGCGACTGCGAAGACATTGCTAAACTCATACCTAAAAGGGATTATACCTTAGTTATTGCAGATATTCCCCATGGTTTCAATATTCCAAACATTGACTATGACAATGACCCTTATACTTATCAAGCTCTTAGTAAAGTAGTTGTGGGATTTCTAGAAGTCACATCATCACCATTATGGAGATTTGTGACATCATTCAGACACACAATTGGCAATGTTATTGTTAAGCATCAAGGGGAAAACAAACTCAAGGATGCAGCTTACATGGTAAGACGTTTAAAATGTATATTTGATAAAAAATTCATTTATGTACAAGTTAATTGAACTTTTACTATTTCATGTTACAGGCAAAAGTCAAATCTTCTTAACCATGAAGATCAACCATTTATAAATGATTGTGAGTTCATCCATATTGAGAGTTGGGCAAAAGATGATAGCTATATGTCTATGATTTTTAATCAGGTAAATGGAAAGAGTCATAGCCAATTACTAACTTATGATGATGTTGTGAGAAAACTAGCATATGAAGACAAAGAAGAAAAATGAGAAATAGTTAACATTTATCAAAAACCACAATTATTGATTAACTATCTCATAGACATATGCTCAAATGAAGGAGATTTTGTTTTGGATTTATTTTCTAGCTTAAGTAAGTTTTATTATATGGAATTTAATTTCAATATCTTACTTCTTAATTTATATGTCATTGTACTAATTTACTTCATTATTTCTTTTGTGCTTGATAATTAGGTACAACACTAGCATTTTGCCTTCAAAAAGGAAGAAATTGCAATTTCATTCAACAAAGAATTAATGTTCTTCAATTTCTTCCAAATGAAATGCAAGAAATTGGGCTAAAGAAAGAAGACTTCAGTGAATCACGTGTGGCAAAAAAGGCAAAGGAACCCTAATCACCATTACATGGTGTTTCTAGGAAAACTAGTATTCCTATAGAATGTTAGCCCTCTAGGTTTGGCAGCTACCCTAGAAACAACAATTTAAAGCAATCCAATGATTTCTTCTATGTGTAACAAATAAGAGAAATATAATAGAACCAACCTGGAACTTCTGCTTAATCCCTTTCTTGCTCTCTCTCCCCTTTGACAAATCCTGCAACTCCTCCCCATACTTAACATGCTTGGAGAGTACCTGCACAAGTACAACAACAAAGAGCCGTCAAAGCGTCGTGATATATTACAACATAAAAATTAAAGAATCAGATATATAATGAACAAATGATAGCATTCACAAATGATAACATTCACAATTGCACAATCATATGGAAGAAAACTTGAAGAACTTTATTAATAGAAGGGGGAATTACAACCCAGTTGTCTGATAGCATCATCCTCCCAGCTTCAATCCCTCTTCACCTCAAGAAATAGCAAGATCACACCAACAATACAATGCTCTTTCCTCAATTACAAACTATCAGCACTTCCTTGCAATTCACAATATTCCAGCCCCTAGATCTCTTGAATTGGAGATCCATTTATAGATGTGTGCAAGGGTGTGAGTCATCCATGGGGTTTGATTAGTGTCATTACACTTGTTAAAATTGGTTCCATTTGGATATTTCTTAGATCCCTTATTCATCCTTTGGCGAATTCAGAGAGGCAAGTGGCATAGGAGAAGTTTCTAGAAGATTCCATGAGCAACCACCTAGCAAACTATCTCGGACATTTGTCCATCCTCGCCCATCGCACCCTATAGAAGGCTTAATCAGTATGCATCGTACCCTGGAAATGTACCACTTAGTATGCATCGCACTTTGTCGGTGGAGCAATCAGTATGGTTCAATTTAGGCAATTTCTGGATGGTTTCTTAGATGGAACTTTTAGGGAATGATGTATTCAGATGACTATGTTCTTTTAGGGTGTGAAACAACTCTTTTAGGGGTTGATAATCCCTAGTTTATTGACATATAAATTTGGGGTTTATTTGCCCAAATATGTCTATAATAGTTTCCCCCTAAAGCATGAAGTCGTAAATATTAATGCCGAGTGAAATGGTTTATCATGAGGATCCGAAGTTTCGAACTGGAAGGTGACCTGCATAAGTTCCAAAACAATACATCATCATAATATAATTTTCATGATCTAGCTGAGGTAGGTATTCCTGTGCTCAGCTTTATAAATTCATTTCATGTACATAGATCAGATAGTCGTTTATAGATACAGACTGGTGCTTCTTCGGATATAGAGTCATCATATATGGGTAGGATGACCATATGTGTAGAGCCTTTGTACATTTGATGTTTTTATATACATGAATATATCACAGCTCGGATGGATGAAACTAGATCCGAGGTTTTCAAACTCGTTCAATTTTCACCTGATGTATAAGTCAATCCATGTGAAGAGATGTTCTGAAGTTAAACATGGAAAGACATCGTCTCATTACCAGCCAATGATGTAAGTTGTTAACAAACGTGAGAGGAATCATTGATAATGATAATGACCCTCAAGGTACTACTGTACAATTCACGTGGTGTGAATATATGATTCGATGTCGAACACCACGCAAAATATTTCGGTCGAAGGCCATTAATGTCAACCTATCACAAGAAGTGAGAAACTTGCCATTAATGTATGCAAGCTTCAAAGTACTGAAAGGGGTGTTTCTAAGTCAACTTCTTGGATAATGAGCTGATGTCGACAAGAAGTGACTCGTTGTAGAAGGGCCTTGATATATCCCACATCTATGACATGAAACGAAGAAAAATATTTTTGGAGGTGAAAATGAACTAACGACACAAGGTTCAGAAATGGTGGTCATGAAAAATGAAGGTTGGAGGTATTGCAGTGGATGAGACATTAACTGGATGGTGGTTTCTCAACTGGATGACTTCTCTTGAACATGTTGGTGACACTGAGATGAATTGGTAGCATTAACCCCAAAAGATGGATGGTATGAAAGACCAATGGTGAGATGACCGGTGAACGGAATAACCCAACCCAACTCAATAACAGAGATGAAGTGAAAGTGTCATGTTCAAGACGACTTGCTACCATAAATGCTTCAAGTTTTTTCCCTTTTTCCCCATTCATTACTGACCAATACCTCTTTATTTTTGTCAAACTTGAGGAGGATAACATATGCTTGTTCTATAATTTTCCCTTCGGGCAAACCTGTTGCTATTAATGTTTTAACAAGTCTAGCGACAGTGAAACTCAATCTCATCTAGATGGTCAAGTTTGTCGCTATTGTTTTAACGAGTTTAACGACAAGGATAACTCGGTCCTTTTCATGTTTAGAGAGTTTGAAAAGGGACGAAAATAAAACTCCATAAGTTCTTTTTCGTAAAATAATCCCTTAGGTCCGAAAAAGGATAAAATAATACAAAAGGGATGACTTTTCCAATCACTTAACGAGCTAAAAAATACAAGCACTCGAAAATATTTTCATATTTAACGAGTCTGAAAAGGGTTTAAAGAGGACTCTATTTTGAGGAACGAGTGGTGTCTAGGGTAGCAACTAGTTTCGGTGATTTTGGAACTTCTCAAAACATGTTGATTTCTGTGAAGAGGCTGGCTAATAAGACCACTCATCACAATTGTTCCTCAAAAAGGGTAAAACAACCAAGTGGAAGCATATGATCGGCCAAAGGGATGGTGGTGATGGGATGTACACAACAAAGGCTCAAAAGGCTGATAGAATGGTAATCACAAAGGTTAAAAATTGTAAATGGGTCCATTTTTTGACAAGCTTGAACCATGGAGAACTATGCTTGGATTCGGTTTCATTTTACACAAGCTTGAAACAAAAAAGCTATGCTTGAATTCAGTTTCATTTTTACACAAGCTCGAAACGAAGAAACTATGCTTGAATTCGGTTACACAAGCTTGAAACGAAAAGCTATGCTTGGAGCCAGTTTTATTTTTACACAAGCTCGAAACGACAAAATTATGCTTGGAAATTGGTTTGCATGCCCCCAGCATGATGAAAGGGAGAGTCTCTTGTAACCAAATGGAAGTCACTGCAGTGAGGTAGGACGGGTATCCAATACCTCTTTGGTTTCGTCCAGAATATACAAAGGTGAATGGTATGATAGACCAATCACATAACCCACAAGGAAACTTATCTTTACTACTAGGTGCATGCCCCCAAGCTTCATTACACTTACTAGACTACTCATGGCTATCAGGTGGATGGAATGCAGGTTCAAGTGATACCGTTGATGTAAAAGGACCATTTAGGGATGATGATTGACTTGGAGCTATGTTTGGACCGGGAAATGAAAGCTAGTCAACAGTGACAATCTTGCCTTCATGCGGGAAATGCATCACTCGGAAGAGTGTTGAAACAATACCTTCCATGTTATAAATATAGTCACGCCCAAGAAGTAAATTGTAATCTAATGGCCCTAGGACTATCATCACATTCAAATGAACAATATTTCCTTTCAAAGTGATAGGTAACTTAGGAAGGATCCCTAATGGTCGATTGGTTCCTTTGTTAAAGCCTAGTAGATTCTGCGTAACAGGCATAAGCGGTGGTGAACCAAGCGCTTTTCGAGCAGTTGAGAAAAGGATACTCACTGATGCACCTTCATCTATAATAGTGCCAGACATGATCATTTTACAAACTTGTACTATGATCCAGAAAGGTACATAAGAAGGAAGGCAGGATCTTGCCAGTCAATTCTGATCAAAGGAAGTGACTAGACTACTTGGAGGGGGTACCAAAGAAATGGAGAATTAACCACTTGAGTTACGAGAACTAGAGGGTTTTCCTCCTGTCTAGATGGAACAGGTGGATTGCCCCCAAGTTCGTTAGAATCCAAAGTAACAAAAAGAACTTGAATGGTATCATTTTCACTCTCTTTGAGAAAGGTACAATTAGCTGAAGGTGAAACTAGGTCAACTGTTACCTCGACCTGTTGACTTTGGTTGGGTATAGACTCATAAGATTCACTTTCAAAGAGAGTGGTTTCTACTGACGGTTGATTTAAGTCAGTCGGTTTTTCAACTAATGAAGGACTTGGGGAGAGCTTCTTGTAACCAGATGGAAGTTGCTGCAGTGAAGCAGGACAGTTATCCAACACTCTTTTGGCTTCATCCAAAAAGGGACAAAGGTGAAGGGAATGGCTACCTTCACATAACCTACATGGAATCTTGACCTTTCCTTTTCATCCATGAACTTTACTATCACTAGTTGATGGTGTGTCACCGACATGATCTCTAGAAGTTGATGACATGGGATGGTGTGAACGGGAACACCATTCTTTCTGTTAGTGTCAGTCTTTGCAGCCTTCCTCCAGTGATCAAACATGCTCTTACAAAGTGATTTTAAGGTGTCAAGGTCAAATTTTGTCATTTCAGTGAGTCTTCAAGCAAACTTTGGTCACTAGGCATTAGGTCTAGGGTTTGATTTTACCCTTGTCAAAGTTGTCCAAATCACCATTCAGCTGAGTGTACCATCATTCAGAGAGTTGTAATTATCATGTCAAGTCCCACTAGGTCATTTTACACCTTGTTCATGCTTCAGTTGTGCCTAGGTAAGGTCATTTCCATCTCCTAGGGTTTTGAAGGCAATTTCTCTTGGGCGGTCAAATCATTGGCAAAACTGGTATCCTAATGTTCATACACCTTCCCCTATCCTTAAAGTACCTTATAAAACACTTCTCATCACTGAGATCCCCCAAATTCCTCATTTTCGCACAAACCCTAGTTTCTTGCTACAACCTGGCAATTTTCTAGGTTGGGCATGTGTTTTTCCTTTCTGGGCCCCTTCCCCTCACTCCATTTCTGACATTCCACTTTCCCCTACTTCCTAACATCCCTCCCTACTTCCCAAAATTTCCTCAAGAATTTATAAGCTCCCTATCCCCTTCATTTCGCTTCATTTCGACAAATCTCTTGTTCCACACATCGGGGTAGTTTTCACTCAAATGATGTTTCTGAGCAGGAAAAGATGCATTTGGGAAAACTGAGAGAGGTGTTTGTCCACAATAGGCCAAGGAAGAAAAACCTCCTTCCCTTTTTACACAGGTGTCATGGTTTTAGATAAATGTCAAAAATACAATCGCCTTGGGAGAATTGATACACCTCTAAAGTGACCTTGGGAAAATCACGTTTTCTCCTAGCTCAGTTGGCCACATGACTTGATTGATGAGTCAAATGATACCTAGATACCAAGATCTTTCTAATGAGCTATCATGCGCTCAATGTGGCACATTTTGACCAGTCTTAGGAGATTTGATTTTTGACAAGGCAAATGAACTCCAAATTGAACAATTATAGTTGGGTTGGAAAGTAGACTCAAAGAAATTTCTAACGAGCTATCTTGCGCCCAATTTGGATACTAGGAAGGCCTCCAAAAGTCTTCTGTAAAAACAGCTAAGCACATGCTATATGTGTCGCGCCTCAAGCCCAGTGCGTCGCGCCACTTCCCTGTGCGCCGCGCACTGGCGCGACGCTAAAAATATAGATCTCCAAATGAAGAAGGTTTAAATTTTTGGATTCAACATAAAAAATCATGACCACTGGTATTTGGGCAAGAAATTTGGAGCATTTTTGAGGCATTTTTGGTCCTTTGACAATTTTTTGTGCACAAACAGGTTTTTTCTCCCTGTGCGCCGCGCCACTGGCGCGACCCTAAAATTATAGATCTCCAAATGAGGAATGGCTTACATTTTTGGATTCAGCATGGAAAATCACAACTACTAGTGTTCGAGCAAGAAATTTTGACAAGATCTGAGTCTCCAAAAGGTAAACAAAAACCCAAAAATGGCCTCTCTGCCACTTTTTTGACACACAGGAAGCAGTCTTGGGAGAATGAAGATTTGGAGGGGAAAATGAGCACAAAATTCTGATATTCTATTGGGGTTAGAAAGTAGACAGGACAGGTTTTCCAACAAGCCCACTTGGGCACATTTTGGACACCTGGAAGTGCCCCAAAATGGGCTCCAAAGTGGTGCGACGTACAGAGGAAAAAACTGCCAATTTTCTCCCGTTTCGCGAAATTTCAGGTCGCAACTTCTCCAAGTGGGCCCGATCATCTACACTTCGGGTTTTTGGCACCAAAGGCGGAATTTAAATATTTTTCTCTCTAGATGGGCATCTATCCAAGTGGCAAAGGAATGAAAAGGGTCACCCTGGCCAAATGTCATGCTTGTGAGCGTTGCACCTGTAGCTGATGGTTGGCTCTCCATCTCCATTTTGTAATGATTCGAGTAACTCCTCAACCCTTGGGCATTCTATCCCTTCCTCACACATTCTATATATTGTATGCAAGCTATTTGCAATTGGTTGGTTGTCTTGTAACTTCTGGGAGACTATGGGAAAGAAACTTTGTTTCTGCATTGTATATTTTTACAGAGAATTAATGAAAGGCAGCAGCTCTATTTCATGAGATTCCTGTGGTTGTGAGTGTAGCAAGTGTGTCTCTTATGTTTCATATGTATCTTTTTATGTTTCATAGTTCATTTCGCATTCATTTCTGGTGAATTTTTTCGAGTAAGATCAGGTAGAATTCAATTCTATTTCTCTACCTGTGGGAAAATTTCATGTGCAGCGTTTCATTCTTCTGTTGAAAAGGATTCATGTTGTCCATGCCCTTTTCATCTTCTTAATCAATCTCTTCATTTCTTTGTTATGTTCCATAGTTTCATTTCGTATTCATTTCTGGTGAGATTTTTCGAGTGAGATCAGGTAGAATTCAATTTTATTGCTCTACCTGTGGGAAAATTTCATGTACAGTGTTCATTCTTCTGTTGAAAGGATTCATGTCGCCCATGCCTTTTTCACCTTCTTAATTAATCTTTCCATTCCGCCATATTTTAAAACTAAATTGTTATGCTTTCAGCCTACCTTGCCTCATGAAATAATTTTTGCATTCATGTTAAAGTTCTCTGTTCATGGAAGTCCAATGATCCCATAACATCCCAGAAATACAGTCATTCACAAAATCACTCATTATTTTCATTTCCACTTACTAGCCTAAGATAAATAGTTCGTTTGAAAGTCACTTCAGTCCTTTTCATTCATCTATTCATTGAGTGTGACTTGGAGAGAGCCCTCTCATGTTCTGGTAGGGCTAGCTACCAGACTGAGCATGGTTTGTGGTTACCTTAAATTTTGCCTTCCTTCAGCCTGAGGCGGATTTAGGTGCTAACATAGTGGCGACTTCGCTGGGGAAGAAAATGGTTTGCTTGAATATTGTTTTACCCCAGTACATCTATCAAGATCAGGTCTGATGGTTGATGGTGAACAACGATCAGACATAAGAAGACGGTTGAAATCATTCACCTGGCGACTCCATTCACTGAAGAATCCAACAATCGATGCTTCAGGGTGACTCCACTAGAGGACTAACTCTTTCTCTACGAAAATGGAAGGATCTTACACAAAGTTCAGGTATCCAAAGTGGAATGGTATTCAAGACCTACTCTGCTTCCTTGTGAATTACTTCTTTGTTGTTCTTGAAGCTGCCCTGAAAGTTTTTCAGAACTTGTTGTATGATAAAGGTGATCAGAATCTTCACTCGACCTATTCAAAAAGTGTAAATATTGAGTTCCCCTTAGATCCTGGCCTCCTTACTTTTCCCACATATTATGATGCCTCTCTTCAGAGTGATGAGCCTAAAAAAAAAACCTGATCCCATCGCTCTTGTACATATTCCTACAGCTGTTATAATCCCAGATAGGTATAAACCTCTTGTTTTACCTTCTGTTCTTCATGCTTTCCCCAAAAACTATGATCTATACTTGCCAAGATTTGACGGTGAATGTAAGAATGTCAATGATGAGCAACATGTGCAGAAGATTGAGACATTTATAGACCTTTTTGAAATTGATGAAGAAGATGTCAATATAAGGATTTTTGCTCTTTCTTTACAAGGCAAAGTCAAGAGCTGGTTCAAAGCCCTGCCCGATGCAAGCATCATAGATTTACAACACTTCATCAAAGTTTTTCTTGACAGGTGGAGGATCAGACATAACCTTTTCCTTATCGTAGAAGAGTATAATCAGCTGCAAAGACTGCCAGGGGATACAGTACAACAATTTTCAACCAGATTTAATCAAGTTTATTATTCGATGCCGGTTGATATAAGACCCCCTCCTAGATCTGCTCTCTTGCACTACCCGGGTGCCTTTGATCCAGAAATGGAGTTTCAGCTGAGAGAAAAGAATGTCGCAACACTTGAAGAGATGTAGAACAATGCAGTAAATGTAGTGGCTCGTTTGTTGATCAGAAGGGTAAGGTTAAAAGAAGAAGAGATGAAAAACGTGGATCTAGAGAAAACTACACCTTCAAAGGAAAATCTTAACATTTTGGTGAGTGTAGTAGAAGAGATGGTGAGAAAAATGACTGCAAAAGATGAAAATGGCATTCATGAACAAGTGGCTGATCCAAAACATTTTGTTTCTTATCTCAGTAGTCATAAGGATTGTTTTGTAGATCATCTTGGAGAAGAAAGACCTGTTGATATGACATGTATGATTGATGACGTGTTTTATACTGACGATTTGCCTCAGTTTGATCAGTATGATGATGATGATTATGCTCTCCAAACAAAAGATAATCTTGCAGACAAATCAGCAGCCAGTTTATGGGGTGAGGAAGTTCGCTTACAACAACTCGAGTATAGTGATCAACTGAGGCATATCAACTATGGAAACGATGAGGAAAGTGCAACAGATTTTGAGGTAAGTGAAGGATCTTTGCCTTCGTGATTTGATTCATGTCAGTTCATCAGAGATAATTTCCATGCAATCAGACATCAGCTATCGACAAATCTTGATTTGGATCCTCTTGAGGGAGATGAAAACTTTGTTCCAGACTTCTTATATTCAGAGTTCCAGCCCCCAAATGCCATTAATAGTCAGGTTGCACATGAAGACATAGAAGTTGGCTTATATGATCAAACGATACAAGAAGATTCCTTACCTCTCTGTTTTGAATCATTTCAGTTTTTGCGGGGTAAATTGCATAGTAAATATTCAAATGAAAAGCTTGTAGGAAATCAACAATCTCTCAGTTTTAATGTTGAAGATGAGATATATGGTGAAACTTTTGAGCAGGTCATTAATAAGAAATCTTCCCCTGAAATGATTGATGAAATCATTTTGGATACAGAACCAGATTGCAGCCACCAAGCACAATTCAAGGTCAGATTACAAATGAAGGTGAGGCAGCCGAAATACATGATTTAATGATGAAATGGGATTTTGTACCCTTGTGTTACGAAGCATTTCAGTTTATAAGGCAGAATCTTCGTAATATCTCTAAAGAAAAGGATGACTATCTGGTGAACAGCTTTATAGATCAGCAGGTTGAAGATTTCCATATGGCTGGAAATGATGAAAGAAGAAGTTTTGTTTCAGATCTGGTGGAAATAAAAGATGATATGCAAGAAAATGATGTTCCAATCTCAGATAATGGGGATGATAAATCAGATCAAGAGACAGATGGTGAGGAGGAAAAAGAGAGTTGCATGGTTGAGGCTACCCCAAATGGAGAAAACAGAGGTACAAACCTAACTGACCTTATCTCACCAGAACTAGATCTTCATGAGGAGGTAGCTCATTCAGTTCATGAACAGCAAGATGAGAATTTGGTTCAAGTAAGTGAAAAAGTTTCCTTGGATGAATCATTGGTAGATGGTATGAATGTTAGTGTTGGGTTTCAAGAATCATCTGAAGTTGCTTTTCTCATGATTAATGAATGTGATGAATGTAATGAGAATTTGGCTGTCATATCATATGAAGATGACTTACAATATATTAAGACTACCGAAGATCAGACCATTCAGGATTCCATTTTAGATTCTTATTCATATGTTTCATGTTTTGAAATGTGTTTTCAAGAGGAGATTCACTCATCTACCTGTTCAGAATTTTCTGAGGATCAAGAACATACTCATACTGAAGTACATTATGAAGGAAAATCATAAGCAAAGGAGAAAGACACCTTTTTCTTTCAGCAGGAGGACAAACTTCATGTTTTTCAAGATCCTCTGGCACATCTGTTGCAGTCAGTCGTGAAGGTGTTTATTACAGTATTCAGTGATGAAAAAGATCATGGTCAATTATGTTTTTGGATGCCCAGTTACCAGTATCTGTTGTTGACCAGAAGATCTGATCAGGAGAATCAATCAAGGAGGCATCTACTCGATTGGTTACATTAGAAGACACATTACACATGATTGTACATATTGCATTAGTATGCAGGTGGCTGCCATCATGATTTGAAACCTCGAATCTTGATGGACTGCTGCCATTGAATAAGTTTTGTCAGTTCTTGTTTTAGTTAAGTAAGTCATGAGTCATTTCCTTTTGCATAGAGTCAAGTTTTTTAGTCATTTCAGTTCGCATTGAGTCAGTTTTAGTCAAGTTTTAGTCAATGAATTGAGTCATGTTGGTTTGTCGGAATAATGGACTCCATAGCCCAATGGACGAAGGCACTGTCTGCTCACAAAAAGATCTGCAGTTCTTGGCACCTCCAAGGAGCTGCCATCCCTATTGGAGCCAATGTTAGTGTCAGCCTTTGCATCCTTCCTCCAGTGATCAAACATGCTCTTACAAAGTGATTTTAAGGTGTCAAGGTCAAATTTTGTCATTTCAGTGAGTCTTCAAGCAAAATTTGGTCACTAGGCATTAGGTCTAGGGTTTGATTTTACCCTGTCAAAGTTGTCCAAATCACCGTTCAGCTGAGTGTACCATCATTCATAGAGTTTTCATTATCATGTCAAGTCCCACTAGGTCATTTTATACTTTGTTCATGCTTCAGTTGCGCCTAGGAAAGGTCATTTCCCTCTCCTAGGGTTTTGAAGGCAATTTCTCTTGGGCGGTCAAATCATCGGAAAAACTGGTATCCTGATGTTCATAAACCTTCCCCTATCCTTAAAGTACCTTATCAAACACTTCCTGTCACTGAGATCCCCCAAATTCCTCATTTTCACACAAACCCTAGTTTCTTGCTACAACCTGGCAATTTTCTAGGTTGGGCTTGTGTTTTGCCTTTTTGGACCCCTTCCCCTCACTCAATTTATGATATTCCACTTTCCCCTACTTCCTAACATCCCTCCCTACTTCCCAAAATTTCCTCAAGAATTTATAAGCTCCCTATCCCCTTCATTTCGACAAATCTCTTGTTCCACACATCGGGGTAGTTTTCACTCAAATGATGTTTCTGAGCAATAAAAGATGAATTTGGGAAAACTAAGAGAGTTTTTTATCCACAACATGCCAAGGAAGAAAACCATCCTTCACGTTTTACACAGGTGTCATGGTTTTATAGAAATGTCAAAAATACAATCGCCTTGGGAGAATTGATACACCTCTAAAGTGACCTTGGGAAAATCAATTTTGCTCCTAGCTCAGTTAGCCAAATGACTTGCATGATGAGTCAAATGATAACTAGACACCAATATCGTTCCAATGAGCTATCATGAGCTCAATTGGGAGTTGCGAAATACATTCAAAAGTTGACTGTAACATCACTCTGCCTTTAGGCAGCCTCATTTGGCACATTTTGACCAGTCTTGGGAGCTTTGATTTTTGATAGGGCACATAAACTCCAAATTGACAAATTCTAGTTGGGTTGGAAATTAGACTCAAATACCTTTCCAACGAGCTATCTTGCACCCAATTGGGACACCAGGAAGGCCTCCAAAAGTCTCCTGCAAAAATCGCTACACACAGGTTATATGCGCCGCGCCTCAAGCCCAGTGCGCCGCGCACTAGCGCGACGCGCACTAGCGCGACGCTAAAAATCTAGAGCTCCAAATGAAGAAAGGTTTACATTTTTGGATTCAGCATAAAAAATCATGACCATTGGTATTTGGGCAAGAAATTTGGAGCATTTTTTAGGTATTTTTGGTCCTTTGACAATTTTTTGTGCACAAACAGGTTTTTTCTCCCTGTGCACCGCGCCATTGGTGCGACCCTAAAATTCTAGAGCTCCAAATGAGGAGTGGCTTACATTTTTGGATTCAACATGGAGAATCACGACTACTGGTGCCCAGGCAAGAAATTTTGACAAGATCTGAGTCTCCAAAAGGTCAAAAAACACCCAAAAATGGCCTCTCTGCCACTTTTTTGACACACAAGAAGCAGTCTTGGGAGAATGAAGATTTGGAGGGGAAAATAAGCACAAAATTCAAAAATTCTAGTGGGGTTAGAAAGTAGACAGGACAGGCTTTCCAACAAGCTCATTTGGGCACATTTTGGACACCTAGAAGTGCCCCAAAATGGGCTCCAAAGTGGCGCGACGCACAGAGGAAAAAACTGCCAATTTGCTCCCGTTTCACGAAATTTCTGGTTACGACTTCTCCAAGTGGGCCCGGTCATCTACACTTCGGTTTTTTGGCACCAAAGGCGGCATTTAAATAGTTTTATCTCCAGATGGGCATCTATCCAAGTGGCAAAGGAATGCAAAGGGTCACCCCAACCAAATGTCATGCTTGTGAGCGCTGCACCTGTAGCTGATGGTTGGCTCTTCATCTCCATTTTGTAATGATTCGAGTAACTCCAAAACCCTTGGGCGTTCTATCCCTTCCTCACACATTCTATATATTGTATGCAAGCTATTTACAATTGGTTGGTTTGCTTGTAACTTCTGGGAGACTGTGGGAGATAAACTTTGTTTCTGCATTGTATATTTTTACAGAGAATTAATGAAAGGCAGAAACTATGTTTCATGAGATTTCTGTGGTTGTGAGTGTAGCAAGTGTGTCTCTTATGTTTCATATGTATATTGTTATGTTTCATAGTTCATTTCGCATTCATTTCTGGTGAAGTTTTTCGAGTGATATCAGGTAGAATTCAATTCTATTTCTCTACCTGTGGGAAAATTTCATGTGCAGTGTTTCATTCTTCTGTTGAAAATGATTCATGTTGTCCATGCCCTTTTCACCTTCTTAATCAATCTCTCCATTTCTTTGTTATGTTCCATAGTTTCATTTCGTATTCATTTCTGTGAGATTTTTCGAGTGAGATCAGGTAGAATTCAATTTTATTGCTCTACCTGTAGGAAAATTTCATGTACAGTGTTCATTCTTCTGTTGAAAAGGATTCATGTTGCCCATGCCCTTTTCACCTTCTTAATCAATCTTTCCATTCCACCATATTTTAAAACTAAATTGCTCTACTTTCAGCGTACCTTGCCCCACGAAATAATTTGTGCATTCATGTTAAATTTCTCTGTTCATTGAAGTCCAGTGATCCCATAACATCCCAGAAATATAGTCATTCACAAAATCACTCATTATTTTCATTTCCACTTACTAGCCTAAGATAAATAGTTCGTTTGAAAGTCACTTCAGTCCTTTTCGTTCATCTATTCACTAAGTGTGACCCGGAGAGAGCCCTCTTCTTTTCTGGTAGGACTAGCTACCAAACTGAGCATGGTTTGTGGTTACCTTAAATTTTTCCTTCCTTCAGCCTCAGGCAGATTTAGGTGCTAACATTTTCAAGATATGAGGAAAGCAAGGACAATCTCGATGAAAATGGTCTCGAGCACAAATTATGCATGGAAATTTGGGTTTGGCAAGTTTAATGGGCGGATTTTCATCAGATGATGCATTCAAAGCAATGGTTGCTTGTTTACCCCCTTGCTGAATTGGATTCTTCTTCTTCTCCTTCCCTTTCTTCTTCTTCTCAGCCATCTGGTTACTAGTACCACTACTTTCACCAAGCGAAGAGGAAGAAGGGGAGGGAGAAACAAATGAGGAAGAAGGCGAAGGGTCAACTTCAGGATCAACTAGAGGTTGATTCGATTGCAGAGAAATCATTGCATTTTGAACCACAGGAGTTGAAAACAGCCATACTATCAGGCCAATGGTAAATCCCGGAAGGGACAATGTAGCCATACAAGGAGCACCAATATTTCCCCAAGAAGGAAAAGGACTAGGATTCCCTTCAAAAGGGATTCCCTGATCAATGGACTTTGGATTCATCACCATATTTCTCAACCTAAGACCAACTAAGGAATAGGGATGTTATTCACAATTAATTAATTTTAATGACACTTGGACACAACTTTGTTTTTTCATTTTTTAAGAGTTGATAAAAAGCTAAAGATGACTCTAGTCTTCTTCGATTTTTAATGAGCCTAAAAGGACAAGTTCTCAGATGGACCTTTTCTTTTAAAGAGTCGAAAAGGAATGAAAGTGACTACTCTGGAAAATCTAGACAGAGGTATTACCAAACCAATTGTAAAACTGCAATATACACCTTCGTGATAAATTAAAGAGAAATTACCAAGGATTTATATATGACAGTCAATCTTTCTGAATGTTGTGTTTAGTGCATTGTGATCAATAAGGTGGTAGACTCAGCTTCCTATGGATAAAGGATTTAAGCCTATTGTGATCTCCCAATATATATGCAACGGTACGGGGAGCACAAGTCCATGCTAACACTTATCGTATCAAGGAGGAAGAATCACCCAACCTTTAATGAAAGCGATAGCAACTAGTTTTAACGACATCGGAACACGTCTCTAGCCTAGACCTCTAAATATATTGCGTTAAGTTCCAAAGCATTGTTAGGTTCATTGAAATTTATTTTAAAGTTGATCTTGTTTAGAGTTTGTCTTCCAATGGTTCACTGCGTGATAATGATTTAAAATTCCTAAAATGCAATCTATAATGATAAACAATTTTTGTTTATTTTGAGCAATGAAAATCCTAGCTACTAAGGAAAGAAAGTTACAGTGCTTAAAAGAGCAAAGAGCACACACTAGCGTATTTCCCTAAATCATATTTTCGCACACAAACCAAAAAATGCTAAATGCAAATGCATGTATTTGTTTTCGTTCTCCTTAATGTGAAAAATGCCAAAAAGGAAAACTAAATACAACAAAGATCTGAAATATTTTACTCAAAATAACATTTTCGACAATTTCTTCTTCAAAAGAGAAAGAAAGACTCAACGAAACTTTTCCATTTTGAACAAAAAAAATTGCTTTTGACACTACGAATATAAACAAATCAAACCAAATACATGAAAAGAAGTTCAATCGATTACCAAGGGAAGGAATAATTCACAACACTCTTTTCAACACAAAATGACAATTACAACACCTTTTGTACCAAAGCAACAAATCGATTTAAACAACTTTTCGACAAAAGATTGTAAATGATGAAAAAAATACACAAAAACATTCACTAATCATAATCTAATTGAGGATGATTTATGTGATGCAAGTAGGCTTCAGTAAGGAGGCACTGTTCATATGTAGCAAAACAACTAAACAAAACTGAAAACAAGGTCAAAAACCCTCAATTTCTAGAATGGAAAAAGAGTTCAGTTAGTCATCGCACCTGGGCTTCATAGAAACAGAGATGCGTCACACTTACTAGACTCGAGAGGTGGGATGCATACTGGGTTACAGTGGAAAACAATGTGATGGTCCAGGGAGCGCAACTAAAATGGGTTTTGGCTCAGATGTGCAGCTGTTTTCAATGAGTTAAGTTGAGTTTTGATGAACAACTAAGAGAAAAGTATAGAGCAATGTCTTGAGAGGTTACTGAGAAACCAAAAGGGCATCTAGATGTGCTTGTAAGTGAAATGTTTAACTCATAACCTAAACCAGAGATTGACTGAAGCAGCATTCATATACTATGCAATTGCAGAGCAAGAGCAATTCGAAGGCTACCTAGCTGACTTCAGGGTCTTCCTATAGTTTATAAAACAAACAATAACAACAAACAAACATCTATTCTTCCCCAGTGGAGTCACCAATTTGCTTCTGGGAAAACTAGTATTCCTATAGAATGCTAGCCCTCTGGGTTTGGCAGCTACCCTAGAAACGACAATTTAAAGCAATCCAATGATTTCTTCTATGTGTAACAGATAAGATAAAGATAATGGAACCAACCTGGAACTTCCACTTAATCCCTTGCTTGCGCTCTCTCCCTTTTGACAGATCCTGCAACTCCTCCCCGTACTTAACACGCTTGAAGAGTACCTACATAAGTACAACAACAAAGAACCATCAAAGCATCGTGATCTATTACAACATAAACATTGCAGAATCAGATATATAATGAACAAATGATAGCATTCACAAATGATAACATTCACAATTGCACAATCATATGGAAGAAAAATTGAATAACTTTATTAATAGAAGGGAGAATTACAACCCAGTTGTCTGATCCAGCGTCATCCTCCCAATTTCAATCCCTCGTCACCTCATGAATTAGCAAGATCACACCAACAATACAATGCTCTTTCCTCAATTACAAACTATCAGCACTTCCTTGCAATTCACAATATTCTAGCCACTAGATCTCTTGAATTGGAGATCCATTTATAGATGTGTGCAAGAGTGTGAGTCATCCATGGGTTTTGATTAGTGTCATTCCACTTGTTACAATTGGTTCCATTTGGAGATTTCTTAGATCCCTTATTCATCTTTGGGCGAATTTAGAGAGGCAAGTGGCATAAGAGAAGTTTCTAGAAGATTCCATGAGCAACCACTTAGCAAACTGTCTTGGACATTTGTCCATCCTCGCCCATTGCACCCTATTGCCTAATTAGTATGCATCACACCTTGGCAGTGTACCACTCAGTATGCATCACACTTTGCCAGTGGAGCAGTCAGTATGGTTCAATTTAGGCAATTTCTGGATGGTTTCTCAGATGGAACTTTTGGGGAATGATGTATTCATATGACTATGTTCTTTTAGGGTATGAAACAAATCTTTTAGGGGTTGATGATCCCTAGTTTATCAACATATAAGTTTGGGGTTGATGTGCCCAAATATTTCTATAACACATGAAATGATTGGAAAGGCATACACTGGGAGATTCGCAGACATCAAAGATCCATTAAAAGAGGAAAATGAGCAAAATGAAGTAGAAAATATTGTGGAAGAAGACAATGATGGAACTCTAGAGGATGAAGAGTTTGGATTATGTGACATTGTTGATTAAATTTAAGTTATACTTTCAAATCAAGCTCATTTTATGTAACTATTAATTAGTTATATTTGTAATGTTTTGACTTTGACATTTTATGAGAAGAATAATCACTCAATTAATGTTGTTATGTGTTCAATATTTGTATTATGTGATTTTCACATTACTTTTTATTTTAATCATTATTTTTTGAAAAAAAAAACAATGATTATTGTTATTTTTTGACATGAAATTCATAAAAAACAAAAAACAAAACAAAAAAAAAAAACCAAATTTTAGTTAAAATTTTCCTATGAAAATTGTGATTTTGACATGTCATTTCTAGCAAAAAATTATTAAAATGTGTAGTTTTTTAGTTATATTTATGCTGAAAATGGTTATTTTTATGTCAATTGTTAAAAATTGTTGTTTTTTAGATACAATTATTTCATGTGCATTGAAAAATTAATTAACGATGTATAAATATGTAGAATATCGAAAATTCAAAATATCGACATTTTTCTTTAAATATGCAAAACAATAAAAACCTCACTACAATATATATATATATATATATATATATATATATAATATATTATGAAGAAGATGACCACTTCAAAAATTGTAAAATTAGAAAATAATTATTTACATTTCATGCATTAGAAAATTTAAAGTCAAAAAATAGGTCTTTTAAAAAATGGTCTGATGGAGAATCGCCACTTTTTTAAATCAGCATGAAAATCACTACCATTCTAAAACATAATGTACATAAAAAAAATTAAAAGTGCTAAAAATTATGCTCTAAAAAAAAACATGTGTGTTTTGCATTGCCCATTTTCAAAATCGGGTCACTTTTTTGCTATCTCTACGAAACAGATAACAATATCAGTTCTCGTTTCAAAGTTTACATTGTTGGAGGAATATTTTATACATTTGAACTTGATTATGAATTGGGATCCTGAAAATTTGGATACATTTTTACTCAAATTAACATGGATAAAAAAAAATCAACTAGATAATCGAAATATAAATAAAATATAAACTTACTAGAGATGGAAAGGGACAACTTCATGAAGGAATTTAATCAGTAAGATGGAATGAGCTAGAATTTGAAGAATTGACAGTTTGATATTATTGAGATTTTGTCCCTACATTTAAGAAAAATCAGAAATAAAATTGTATGTGCATATCTAAAATTAATCTCGAGAACAATATAACTACAATCAGAATTTCAATATAGTTTTCAAGCCATTTTTCAAGAATAAGATGGCTTTAAGCGGAAAATGTATACAATGAACCACTGTAATTCATGTGGATGCATCATAAAGGACAATTTGAGATTAATATGTCATTTTCTGTGAAAATAAAATTTCAGATAGTTTTTAAACTAGACCGGTGCGCTTATCGAAATAAAGTGCACCAATGCGTTTAAACAATACCATCACCAGGGCATTTAAATAATACATGCCCCCGTTTTGGACATTATATATATATATATATATGTGTGTGTGTGTGTGTGTGTGTGTGTGTGTGTGTGTGTTATCATATCAATGTTCTTGTATAAAAATGCACTGATGTGTTTAAAAAAAAAATAGTATGCCCCTGTTTCCATATTTAAAAAAAATAAAAACGAATGAAACCAATTTAGTGCTCTTATAATGTATACTATGAAAAATTGTAATTCATAGCTTTTAAACCCTAATGGTGTGCTTATCAGAACTAAGTGCACCGATGCATTTAAAAATTACCAGCACTGGGAGGCATGGAAAATTTTAGGGGCTAATATTCACAGGTGAGCTAATTTTCCATGATTTTTCCAAAACAATATTCACTAATTTCCATTTTTTATAAAAATGATTTGCCCAAATTTTACAATATAAAATTATTTTACCTTAAAAATAGCCAACATTATATAGAGAGTATATATAAAATCATTATAAATTTGAATAATTTTACAAATACATCAATAAACATTTTATGGTTTTCATATTAGGGACTAGTGAGATTCGCCAATGTTTTTAAACTTCAAGATAATTTTCCATCCTTAAAATTTTCCCTGCTAGGGAGTTGAAATAATTACCCGCACTATTTTTTGGCATTTCGAAAAAAGAAACAAAATATGTTATCATATCGGTGCTTTTGTACAAAAACGCAACGATGCTTTTAAAAAAAACAACACCGCTATGCACGTGTTTCCGGATTTTAGAAAATAAAAATGAGTTCAACCAACTCGGTGCTCTTATAACAATTAGAGCACCGATGCTTTTAAATAGAAACCACACCATTGCGTTAAAAAAAGTAATAGCATTGTTTCTGAATTTCGAAAAAAAAAGTGTATCATGTCAATGCGTTGAAACAATTGGCACCCTGGAAATGTCAGTGCACTTTTCCTATAAACACACTAGTGTGTTTGACTACCAAATGCACCGATGTGCAGAGAAATTGAAAAAAAAAAAAAAAACGATTTTTTTAAGTTAAAAAATGAGAGACAATTGATTTTTCGACATCTAATTTCATAATGTCTTTTAAATAGTAAAAAGTTATTTACTATTTCGTTATTTCACCAAAAAATTTCAAGGGAGTGATTTACAAGACAGGCATACCAAGAGCACTGTGCAACAACAAAATACTTTGGAGCAACAAAACTATTCAGAGGATCAAAAGTTGAAAGGTGTCGTGATTCACTCAAAACCCTACATAGTAAAAATTTTAAATTTTATTGTTTATTTTATTAATAATTTTTTTTACAATTTTTGTTAGGGTTTTATTAAAAGAGAGATCATTTGCAAGAGAGAGACACTGGGAGCACTGTGGAGAAAAACAATATTTTGGAACTGCAGAAAGATCAGAATTTGAAAGGTATGGTGATTCTCTCAAAACCCTCGATAGCAAAAATTTTAAATTTTACTGTTAAATTTTCTTACAATTTCTATTAGATTTATTTGCAACTCTGAAAAAAATAATAATTAAAAACCCTGTATAGTAAAAAATTTACTTTAAATTTTACTAGTAAAAAATTTTATCAATCTCTATTCCTTTTTAAATTTATTTAAAATATATATATATATATATAATATATATATATATATTATATATATATATATACTTACCTTAAACCTTTGCGTCTTCTTGCAAAATTTCAACTCAGGGTTTAACTTCCCCTACCACTTCACAATAAGGGTTTTTCAATTTAGGCATTTTAAATTTAATGGGGTTTTGTACTTAATATATATAGGGTTCTTAACTTGTAAAGTAGGGAAATCGCTTATTGAATTAGATCCAAACCTTGTCAACCCTTTCTGTTTAAAAAAAATAAAAAAAAAATCTATATGTTCCTCGATGCTCCCTCTGTAATATAACGCACCAATGTGCCCTATGTAATACAACGCACCGGTATATTACAACACTCTTGATTCTATCAATTTTGTTCATCATTTCCCCTGGCGTAAAAAACACATCGACAAGTCTCTTCCAAATAACATCATTAAATCATTATAGTGTGTTTAGCCTTACAAATCACACTGTCATAATTTAAAACTATTTAAAAAAATAATTTTCAATGACGGTGATGAACTATTAAATACTCGATGCCTTTAATGGGATAAACACACTGGTGCGTTTATTTAGAGAAATGCACCAATTACCAGAGCTCTTTTTGGCTAAAAATTATTAGATTTATTTGAAAATTTATTTAATGGCTTTTATATTAAATGGTAAAGGCTATATATTGGTAAACAATATCTCAGAAGGTGTCAAATAACAAAAATATTGATCTACACAGTGATAGCACATCAAAAAAAGTAGAGAAGGCAAGTTATTTGTAAATTCTTTACAAAATTAATATGTTTGAACTATGTGTAAGTTTAACTAATATGTATTGGTTGGTGTATGTCATGCATAGCCAAAAAATAAAAAAGGTCAATAATATTATTTCTAGAGCATAAAAATTGCAGAATGATGAATAAGGTAAATGAAAAAATACTATTTAATATGAGTTTTTTATTTTTTTGGAATTTTCATTAATAATATACTTAAGAATATTAGATAACATGTTTCAAACAATATATTAATTCATATGCTTAATGTTCTACAGGGAGAAACAATGAAGGAACATATCATTGTCGTTCTAAGAAAATAAAAATTATAGAACTTGTAAATGGCGATGAATTGGTCCTTAGCTCATCTAGAGTGGTGTTGGAAGTTAATGAAAGGGGGAATATTTTTACAAAACTATGAAGGATCTACTGGAACAAATGTATAGACGTGTTTTCCATTTAAAATACAAAAATCAATCAAATGATTTTAAGAACCAAATTATATCTAAACTACGGGAAGTGTTTCTAAGCAATGGTCAATGAGACATGTCAGACTTGCAATAGCAAAGATATACAACGACAAAAAAGAATTATTCAAAAGGTAATATTCCTAATTAAAATGATTTTATAGAATTATATGTATATATTACTACAAACCATTCATTTACTAATATCAATTTTTTTATATTTAGTATTCATATATCAATATAAAAATAGTTTATTACTTTTTTTCTAGAAGATTATGAAAATCCCAAATAATCAACGAGCGGATATGTGAAACATGCCAGAAGGAATGCCCAAAAAAGTGTACAAGGAGATGGTCAAATGAATGGACATAATTAAATCACTGGAGGAGTCATATCAATAACAACGTGCTTTAAATATATGTAATCATAATTGACTTTGTACATATAAAAAAATAATTTAGCATTAAATATTAATTTTCAAGAATTTTCTTGCAGAAAAGAAAACAAAATGGAACTCATTCAGCACATAAAACAGGAAAACAAGGAAGAAAATGGTTGATTTCAAAGTTTGTGTGTAATTGTTAATATTTCCTTATAACAACTCAAAGTTTCATTTCTGTATATTTTAATTTGTTTTACAAAAACCATCATTGAATGTATTCAAATAGGTGCTAACATACAAAGAATAGCCATCAAAAGAATTGATGGACATTGGGTTAAATAAGAGTTGTGATTATATGTTGACATATCAAAAATTAATTGTGGAATTTGTAAGTATCTATGTTGTTTTACTTCTCTGAGTTTATAATTAGTAGAACAAAAAACTTTTTTATATTAAATCTATGATTTATAATGGAGTTTAAAACATGCAAGAAACAAAGTATAGAACTACACAAGTGGAAGACTTGTTGCAACAAGGCATGAGACTTTGTTTTGAAACCATGTGCACAGTTTATGACTTCCTTCTTACTATGGTATATTGTTATTCAAGTTACATTGATGTATATTATTTATTTCAATTTTCATTATTCTCACCAATGTAGACACACTCATTACACTTATTTTTATGTTTACAGCTGGAACTTGAAAAAGACGAAAGCAATCGATGAAATCAACAAAACATTCCTCTAAATAACCTAAGTCATGGAAGTAGCTCGAGCACTGATAACAGTTCCAGCAAAAATTGATGATCTATTTGGATATCAATGCATCTTGTTGTATTTTTTGAAATAATTGTCAATAAAAATTAGACATTTTGTTTAATGTAATGGACATAGTGCCCCAATTGAAAGACAAAGGGTTACCAATAACAATCTCATTTTGTATGACAAAGAGCCTATTATTGATATATAATAAAAATACATTTTAATTTATTCTATTGTGTTATCCAATGTCATTGTGAAATGTTATGCCATTAATTAAATATACAAATGGTTAAATATCATAATGAAGAGATGTGAAATATAATAATGTAAAAAACTAATCCGAACATCATATACAAATAAATTAATCAAATTTTAATTTATATGAACACTGTTATAAGATATATGTCGATTTTTTGATGAATAACATATTTAAAAAATTACAATAATTACAACGTCACGGGTCGATATTTCCAAAAAAGAGAAAATCTCATATAAAAAATCAATAATTCCATAACATAAAAATGCATCGGTGGGTAATGTTATATAAAAGCACTATGAAAACATCATTTTGCATGACCAATGCCTTTTCGGAAGAAGATAACACTGAGGCATTTATTTCTTCAAGCATTGGTATTGTTTGCAATTAACACCTCAGTGCATTATAATTATTAACACACCAGTGCTTTCATAGAACTAACACGCCAGTCCTACAAAATATTATTCCAGCCCGGATGCATTATGAAAATTAACAAAATTGGTCATTTTCTATAACAAACGCACTAGTGTGTTTATACAAATTGTACACATCGACGTTGCGAATTTAAACAAAAGCACCGAGACTGTAATTATTTTTTGTGTGCCCCGGTGTCGATCCTTACACGAACACCCCGGGGCTTCTTTATTATCAATTAGTATCGGTGCATTATGAAACGTAACAACACCAGTTATTTTATATAACTAATGCACAAGGGCATTTATACAAACTATATGCATCAGTGTTGCAATTTTAAACTAAATCACTAGCACAAAAATTATTTTTGTGTGCCCTGGTGTTGTTTCTTACATGAACTCCCCAGGGATTTTTTATCTATTAGCATTGGTGCGGTATATATTATGCACCGGTGTTCTTTGGATTCAACGCCTCAGTGCTTTTAGTTATGTATGAATCCTGATGTGTTTATATATGTAGCGCATTGGTGCTACTTGTTTCATGAAGCGCACCGAAAATAAATAAATAAAATAAATATATATATATAATATATATATATATATATATATATATATATATATATATATATATATATATATATATAAATATATATAATCCGCTAAAACATCTGCTATCACAAAATAATGTTTTGGTGGATTTTTTTCACAATTTTTGCCAATTTTATAGCACTAAAAACCTCTATTATAATCTTTGCTAGAAGGTATTTTCCTTGTAGTGTACTCCCACAAACCCAATTCAAAATCTATCCCTAAATGGCTTGAGGAAGCCAATTGCAAGTTACAATAAAACTCTAAAAGGGATCAAATCTGAAAACCATCAAATGCATTGGACTCTTAACATTGGGTTCTCTCCTATGATCACATTTCCTAGAAATTATTTTATTTGATGACCATTGGAACTAGAGTTTTTCCTAATAAGGCACAATGCATGGGTGATTGTAGATAGTGTGCTCATGTGGGGTTTGACCAAACAGACTTATGGTGGCTTATATAAATCAGTTATGCTACTCATTTTGGATTTTATGGCCTCCAACCAAATTCTAAATGTGTCCATGAATGGCTCCTAGGAGTAAGTTACAGCTAGTCATAAAACTCTAACTAGGACTCTTCATTAGACTCCTAAAACTAGGTTATAGATAGGAAACCCCTAATCTATGATTTTGTTTCCAAAAAGTTATTTTATTCTATAATCTATTAAACTAGTGTTTTTCTCAATAAGGAACAATGCAAATTTTGCACTTAGAGTGAGCATTATTCTTTGACATGAGGCCTTTTTGAAGAGTGTTTCTAAAGGAAAAGACTTATTAGGATATCTATTTAATAATATATTCTCTTTCACATCCACATAATTATGACACATGTATTTTCATGAAATTGTGGATAATTGTGAAATTATTGGAGCTCAAGATACTCATAATAACCATCGAAGTGCCAAATAACTTAGGAGATGGGAAAAAAATAATAATTTTATAAACTTCATAAAAAAAATTTAAACCATGAAAATTAGACCCCATTTGTTTAATCATTTTGTTACCTTTTCCCAATCCTATAGGTAATTTTTGCATGTGTTTGAACAAATTCCTCACTTGGGAGGCTTGCTAGCTTCCCAAGCCAATGATATGTCTCTATAGAGCATGTCATTGATTATGACTGTTAGTGGATCTCCTAAGTGCACGATATTTACTCTTATTTTTTAGATGAACTAACCTTTACCTGCTTTGCTAACAAGAGGGAGTGGTGGTGATGGAACTCTATGAACTTGGATTCAAAGCACCATAATGCCAAGTGGACCTTTATATGTACATTGACAAGATGATTCATAAAGAGTGAGGCCTAATGTTGTTATTTAGCTTGATGTCTAGAATGTAAGGAAGGGAGAGAGACTGGATCTTATAAGGGGTGGGCATTTGATAATCATAGGAAATTTCAAAAGGTGAATGTCTGGTGGATATATGGAATACCATGTTGTCACTACACTAGAGAAAATGAAGTTATGTATCCAATTGTTTATTTTAGTTGTAATTGGTATTGAGGGCAGGGATCATTATATAATTAAGCACTTTAGTTTAATCGTCCTTTTGAGGATGGAACATTATAGAATAGATATGTTGTTATCCAAAAAAATTCTAAAAGGTCTTCCAAAAATCACTAAGGAAGAAAATTGGAAATATAATCTTCCACATTCTTTCTCATGAATGGCAAATAGAAATAATATGTAAATAATGGACTATTTAAATGGTCCTAAATGTCCACCATAACATGAAATATTGTATTTTTATGGGTAACAATATAGTAGATCCATAAGGAACACATAGTTGGCTAAGTTGGTATAATTAGCCATATCAAACATCATAATTTAGAAAGGTGTTTGTTTAAGAAAGGTGTGGTGTGTAATACAAGAACAAGGGAGAAAGTGAGCATGTTAGTTATCTTATTGGTGTTTATTTTCTTATGTATAATCACTAAATGAAATTTTTGGATATAAGAGGCCCATTTGAGATGTTGTTCCTATAGCTTATATTGAGAGAAAAAAATGAGAGGATGGTGATCAATGTGAAGGATAGTTTCCTTACTAGGAAATATAATGATGCCACTATTTAGAGTAGAGCCATTTGAGATTTTGTTTTTCTTGTAGCTTATTTCGAGAGTTTAAAAAGTAAGAGGATGGCGATCAATGAAGGATAGTTTTCTTACTTTGAAATATAATGATGCCATTATTTTAGTGTGTGTATGAAGGGATACAATTAGTTGTCAAAAGAGTTGTAATTGATCTCCAACACAGAGAGAATTTTAAAATTATAGGTAGTAGGATGGCCTCTCTATTTAAGCATAACATCAATGAAAAACTATGATGCATACATTTTGATGTCAAAAGAATGTTGAAGATCTAGGAGGATCAGATAATAGGTTATAAAAGGACGACGTGAGGTGGGTGATGATTCATTGTGCCTTGGGGTCCAATTGCAAGACTTATGGTTGGAAAACTAATGTAATGGCTGAGTTTTATGAGGAAAATATTATATAATTTTCCTATACTAGTTTTAAAAAACCACAAAAATATTTCGGCCTATAGCAAAAGTAGGCTTAGGAAAATGAATAAGAGTAGTGACCTTGGTTGAGTAAGAATGGAAATCGCTTAGGTCAATGATGAAACCTGTTGAAAATAGAAACAAGAAATGTTAAAACTAACATCAAGAAAGATCATGATTTAATTTGTCCTTGAATTAAATTGGGAATAAAATTATAATTCCACATATCATGACAACTTGTATTAGTTAACTAAGTTAATTTAAATTAGTTCGCTCAATAAATTCAAGTTGTGGGTCTAACTTGAGTCATGTCGAGTGTCTCCTACTTTATAGGAGCCTTGGTTGAGTTTATTTTGAGTTGTAATTAATTAATTCAGTCTAACTGAGTTAAAATCAATTAAAATAGTTCCAACTAATGGAGGAACTAGTGGGAGGTCTCGTAGTGTGGTGTTGCCTACAGTTGAGTGTGGTTCTACCTAAAGTGTAGCGTGGTGCTGCCTGAAGTATAGTGTGGTGCTGCCTAAAATGTAGTGTGGTATTGCCTGAAGTGCAGTGTGGTGTTGCCTGAAGTATAGTATGGTGCTTCTTGAAGTGCAGTGTGGTGCTTTCTGCAGTGATCAACCAGTAAACTGAAGATTCACCCATAAATAACTCATGCATATCAGATCTGAGAAAGACCTAGTTGAGATTAGAGTTCAAGAATAGTGTACTATCAATTGTATAATTATCTGAATTGTGCAAATGGTGCATGCAGTCAGAAGAAGATCCTAAAGGAACTGCGCAATCCAATGGAGGAAAATTCTTATTAAATAGGAGCCTAATTCCTCATTGATCAGGGAAAGGACTTAGGAGCTAGGAGGCTTGGAAATTTGGCTAAGTATTGGCCAAAGGCAGTGAGTCGGGAAGAGGATAGAAAATACTTGTGCAGGTTGAACAGAGCATATTGTATTAATCCAGATTCTTTGACTAATGCAATATACAAATAGCATGGGTTTTTAGTTGTGGATTTCCCCAGGAAATAATTGTATAATTTGTTAATTGAATTATTTCTCTTATATGCTTCGTGATTTCATCAATCGTGTATTGTTTCTGTTGATGAGTATAGTATATTCAAGTCAATTGTTTTAACATATTACAATCTGTAGTTTGAATCTACAAGGAATTTCTACATGGTATCAAAGCTAGATTTGTAGAAATTTCTACATGGTATCAGAGCTGAAATCACAATAGAAGAGAAGAATTTGAGGTTGTCCTTGCAAATTGATGGAGCCCTAGCTTAGGGAAGATCCAAAAGACCCTATATGTAGACTTCTTAATGGATCTAGAAGACTTCTAGTGGGCCGATCAATGTTTAGTGACACAAAAAGGAGTTGTGATCATTGATATTGATAGATTAAGGAGCAGCGAGATTTCCCATAGGGAGATCGAAAATCAGAGGAAGTCTAGTTTCAAAGGGATAAACCCTATGGAAATTAGTACTTCAGGATATAGGGAGATCAAACTCATTATTGCAGTGATTTCAATAGTAGTGCAGAAGCAACAACAGAGCAGTAGCAACAACAGTATGAGTAGGTCAAATTTAGCTCATGCATGCAAAGCCTTGAGGAGCAACGCAGAGACTAGAGACTTGGTAGTTGAGAGGGAGCGTGAATTACCTCTAAAAATGCATCCTCAGAAGCAACCTCAGCAAGTTGTGGAGTAGCCACAATTGGAGAAGAAGAGAGGAGGCCGAGTGGAGACATCCACTCAAGAAAAAAACCTCTAATAGGGGGTTTTTTTGAGCCAAGTGGGTAGAGGGAGCACATGCAACCATACCTCTAGGTGAGAGGTGGGGTGATGTAAAGCAATAGTCCCAAGAGTTTCAGAAATTGGGCAGGGTCCATTAAGGTGTGTTTGTCTCATGGATCATTACCTTGCTACGGGGCCCACAGTATTCAATAACAGGAGAATCAATGCTAGTCATATACCGAGGAGTGTAGAGTAGTGTTGACAGCAGAACAAGAGGCTCAGTAGAAGAGTCAACAACAATGCAATTTTTCACAGAAGACAGGTATCAATGTCAGTCAGATACTGAGGAGTGTAGAGTAGTTTTGACAGCATAGTGGGAGGCTCAGTAACAGAGTCAACAAAAACACAGTGTTTCCCAATAGATAGTTGGAGGCGCAGTTGGTTCAATTTATTTTGTTGTATGCCTTTTTGGTTGCAAATGTTGAAGTAGAAATAGCAATAATGATAAGAGTTGCATGCAAAACATTCCAAAGGTATTATATTGGGATAGATGTGAATCCCTTTCTCCCTAAGAGGGAGTGTTGAAAATAGCAACAAGAAATGTTAAAAATAGCATCAAGAAAGATCTTAATTTAATTTGTCCTTGAATTAAATAGGGAATAAAATTGTAATTCGACATCTCATGACAATTTGTATTAGTTAACTATTTAATTTGACTTAGTTGGCTTAGTTAATTCGATTTGAGGGTCTAACTTGAGTCATGCAGAGTGTCTCATACTTTATAGGAACCCTTGTCGAGTTTATTTTGAGTTGTAATTAATTAATTCAGTCTAACTGAGTTAAAAGTCAGTTAAACTAGTTCCAACTAATGGAGGAACTAGTGGGAGGTCTAGTAGTGTGGTGTTGCCTACAGTCGAGTGTGGTGTTTCCTAAAGTGCAATGTGAAACTGCCTAAAGTACGTTGTGGTGTTGCTTGAAGTGTAGTGTGGCATTTCCTAAAGTACAGTGTGGTGCTTCCTAAAGTTCAATGTGGTGTTGTCTACAGTGATCAACCAGTAAACTGAAGATTCACTCATAAATAACTCATGCATGTCAGATCTTAGAAAGACCCGATTGAGAATGGAATTCAAGGACATTGTACTATCATTTGTATAAGTATTCGAATTGTGCAGATGGTGCATGCAGTCAGAAGAAGGTCCTAAAGAAACTATGCAATCCAATGGAGGAAAATTATTAGTAAATAGGATCCTAATTCCTCATTGAACAAGGAAAGGAATTAGGAGATAGCAGCCTTGGAAATTTGGCTAAATATTTGACAAAGGTAACCATTGAAGAATAGGATAGAAAATACTTGTGCAGGTTGAGCTCAAGGTTGGGCAAAGCATATTGTATTCATCCAGATTATTTGACTAATGCAATATACAGATAGCAGGGGTTTTTAGCCATGGCTTTCCCTAGGAAATCATTGGGTAATGTGTTGATTGAATTATATGCTTCACGATTTCATCGATCATTTATTGTTTCCACAGATGAGTAGATTAGATTCAAGTCAATTGTTTTAGCATATTACAATTTGCAGTTTGAATCTACAAGGAATTTCTACAAAACCAAGGTATGGAATATATCCTAATCCAAAGTAGTATTTATTTATCACAATGTGAAAATGAAATGTTCATAATAAATAAAGAGTCAAGCATAGATGTTTCACGTGTTCCTCCTAAGTGTGGTTGCAAATGAGTATGTCATTTAAGTAGACTTAAAGAGAGTTACCTAAAGGGGGATATCATTAATTATCTTATAATTGTTTTTGGGATATTGGGCAATATTTTACTAGCTTTGATAAATTCTTAGGAATCCCATCACTCGCTTGGTAGCCTTGTACATATTCTTAGCCAATGTAATGGTCTTGCAAGCATTCAAACCAAGTGATTGAGGGATATGTGATGAAACTCATGGATTTGTTGACAAATCGAGAGATCTGTGAAAAACTAACTCCAATTTTGTGATTTATATGCGTTTTCTTGCCATATTAGTTTTCATTCCCAGAGTGAAGAGAAACTATCTTCCAACCTTGTACCATTCAAGAATAAGTTTATCTATTTATAGTGAAATTTCCATGCATAAGCTTATGTGCAAAAAAAGATGAAAGCTTGGAAGATTGATGCTAGAATATTGGTTTTTCCCATGATTATTTAATTGTTTCTTGCATCCTCTTTGGATTTTTATAGTATTACATATTGCATATATGTAACACCAATATAATATATCACATAGAAATATAGAATTATTTCCAATTTGAATGAATTGGGATAATTGTATTCTCAAATTAATTATGTGGGACATGTTGGGGCTTCATCCGGTTTGGTATCTCAAGTATACAATCAACAATAATATTAAAACAAAGAAGGCTTACCAACCACCTTAATGATTGAGATGATTTATACGATGGATTTAATATTTTGAATTAATCAATTTTTAATGATTTTAAGACCTTAAATTGATCTGTAATTACTATTAAAGGTTTCCTTCACTAATTTTCATTCTTATAACTAGTAAAATTAGTATTTAAAATACTAGAATTTAAAACTAGAACTAAACAAACATAGGCGATACTCAGGAAATTGATAATAGAGTTCACCCATGTGCGTTACATATCTGAATTTTCTTAAATTGATGAATTGGTCCATTTAGAAGGATGTAAACTACGTAATTTCACCTCTTTACATCAAATAATGACCTTCAATATATATAAAAATTATTTGATGTCCTCTAGGAAGATATTAATGGATTCTTCTTGCAATCAATGAACTCAATATTTCCTTATTCTCCCAATAAGGGCCTATTTGCTATTGATCCCATGGAAGTATTGCAAGTTTTATTCATACTCACTATCTCTACTTTGGGCACGTCAAATGGATTCTCAAGGACTTCCATGACCGAAGCATATCTATTGACTAGAACATCTATTTGTTTGATCATTAATTAAGATTTGTCACAAAATTATAGGGAGCTCAATCATGGATCTTAGAATGGATATTTAAGATCTCCACGACAAATATTAATGCCATTATAAATTTCCTAATGAATTTATTCTTGTAGAATGTATTCATGGTTCTAAATAGCGCATGGATCTCTCTATTATATCTTCCATAGAAATCAATCCCCCTCAACCTTGTGAAGCTCACAACTCATTGATTGGTTCATAGTCTCTTAAACATATCTATACCATTAATGGTATATAGAAAGAGGGGTAATGGCATCTCTTCAAATTTGTGTGGAACATGTCACGACATAACTGAAGCATGGCTACATTAAAATGTTGGCATGATCCATGAAAGGTTTTAAAAGTATCTTTCAAGTTATTTTCTAAAATTGACTTCCAAATTGATTGGGATTTAAGTAAATGGATTGAGCACTGATCACATTTCAATTTTGGGGACCCCCCTAGATTAGGTCTCTCCAATAAGAGGCTTTTGGACCACCAAAATCTAGTTTCATTTAGAAAATAAGTGAGGGTACAACGACCTCACTTTTTTTATTTCCATACAACATGATTTACTTGGATACATTCATTTAAACCCACATGAATATACTCCACATCATCTCTTCATAAAGTCTTCACCCTTTTGTCTGGAATAGCATCTTATTGAAACTCATCAAGATAGTTAGGAGGAAAATATTCATAGAAGGAACTTGATCATTCTTGCCTTAATTTATGATCATAAGAAACTCATATAGTTTCAAGTTTTCAACATTAACCATGGAATACATCAACATATATGGAGGTAACTCCAGCTAAAATGTATCTCACCAATGTTTCCCAAAATTTTAAGTGGACCATACTTGATTGGCTTGCTATTTTTTCCTTCACATTTAAGAAAATATTTTCTAATGCCTATCCAAACCTAATCACCAACTTGGAGGTGATGATTTACTCGATGCTTGTCATGCCCAACCTTATACTTGACTTGGATCTTTTCCAATTATTCTTGTATGGTTTAATGAACCAATTACGTTTTTTGGATGAATTTATTGGCTTTATTATCATAATTACATCCATTTTCCATTTAATATTTCCTAAGAGTGAATTCCAAATGAGTCATAAGAAAATAATCTGTTGTTGTTATGAAAAACACCCTCCAAGATTTTGTTTACACTTGAATTTTGGAGCCTACTGAGGATCTTGCAATCTGCCTTTCCATGGTTACTTCATGGTCGTCTAAAATTTTACAAACTATTAAGTCTTCTTCTAAGTGTCAAAGTCACTTTCTCACACATGTTTTGTCTTCGATGAATTCACAAACACACATATTTTATGCAAGCTTAGATAAGAATTGTGCAAGTCTTGAAGGTAAGGCTTGCGTAATCACTAGTGGCAGTGTCTATGTGATCCATAAGCATAATGTACTATGCAACACATGTAAATAGTTATGGCACTCTGCATTGACAAACTTCCTCACTTTGATTGCAATTGCACTTCTATTTTGGTGAGTTTTCTCAACTATTACTCTAGCGCACCTTTGTTTTTGCAAGTGTCGTTTTCACATTCGCAATTGTGATTTTTGTTTGCATTCACTTTAATAAGTTTCATTTTCATGTTCTCTTCACTATAGCATGTGTCATTTTTACTTTCTTTAGCCTTTTCAAGTGTCATTTTCACTTTTCTCTTACTTTCGCAAGTATCATATTTTGACATGTGAAGTGTCACACGTTATAAAAGTGGAGTTATGGTTCATTTCAAGAGGAAAATTTTGCACCAATGGGTCCTACCTATCATATAGAAATGTATTAGACTCATTCCCGAAGTTGTATGAATTGTCATACTAGTGTCGTCACTATCATCACAAAGTATATCTTAAGTGTCACACTTGGAGGAGAAGGTTGTTTTTCCATCACATTAAGGGGATCATGCTAATTATGAGTGCTGATTGTTTAATTTTGTGTCATCAATTGTGTTGAGTGTGTGATCATTTTCAAGTCCGACCTTGGTTTCATCTTTGGCTCACTGATCCCACATTTACTCAAATTCTGGAAAGTTTCATGACTGATCAACTTGAGCTCACTCTTCCCCCTTTAACTATGCATTACACAGTTGCAAGCCTTAAGCATGCATCCCCGCCTCTTAGAACTATGTAATGTGTAGTTAATGCCTCCAAGAATTGCACATTGTGCAACCAAAGAGCCCAAGAACTACCTCCTAACCTCTTGAACTGCACAATCCTATCTTCCATCCAATCTCCTTCTATGAATTTCACAGTTGCAAGCAACAATATGCCACCTTGTCTCCCTAAACTTCACAACTGCGCAATCACTAGCTCTTCCTCTATATTGAACTAAATATTGTGCAGTTACAGTGGGAAAGCCTACCTCACTATGACCCTCAACTATGCAATCATGCTTCTCAGCCCTCTCGTTGTTGCGCATTGCGCAATTGCAAGCCTCAGTCCCTCACTCTTGTCCTCTAGAATTGTGCACTATGAAAACCCTCAACCTTCCTCCCTATTGAGTAATCAGTTCCAAGTCACTCAGTGGTATTCACGAAGAAATTTAGACTAGGATATTTTTGGACTGATGTCATCTTTTCATCAATAATTTCACTTTCAGGTACTACATTTTGACCTGACAGGACGATGTTCGAAGAGGAGGAGAAGGAGATTATGCCAGAAGACACTTGTGAAATGAGAACCATGAAGAAGTTATCAAGCAAGAAGATAAAGGGACACTAGTTTGCGACAAAAGAATAAATATCAAGATCACATGAAGACTCCATATCATTCAATCCCTTAGAGGGTGAAGATGAAGAAAAAAACAAATATTTCATGAAGGTGAAGTATCGAATGGACCTCTAATGAAGATTAATGCCATAGCAACGAGACGAACAACTTGGCATTACCACCTCATCATGAAATCCATGACATTATTATCAAGTTGTAACTTGTAACAGTGCCATCACAATGACATGTGTTTCCATGTGCCTTGCCACATCATTTGTGGATCCAATGATGTAATTATCAAAAGGAAAGGACAAAATTTAATGTGTGGAAGTCCAAGAGTCATATGTGAAATACGAAAAGTCACATAGCCATATATGGACAAAAGGGTCTTTAGGAAAAGTCCAAAAGTCATATAAAAGTCCAAGAGTCATGAGGGTAACCTAAGAGTCATAGGGGATATGAAAGGTCATTCCTATTGTTATAAAAGAAACCTTATAACTCAAGAAAATGGATTTTGTAGGCTTATCCCTTGGAGAACTAGCCTTGGATTTTTTATCTTGGCATATGAGAGAAGATCATCCTTTGGAGAAGCAATGAGTGACTTAATGTTCCACTATTGGAGCTAGTGTATAACCATTGTAACTGTGTATTTGGACCTTTCATATAATAATCAAAAGCTCGCTAGGCCAACACATTTTCATGCATGTATCGCGAGTATTGTAAGACTATTCTTTAGATGTTTGCGGTATATGTTTTGTTCGTATATACTAAGGAAATTGAGCTACTTCATTTCCTTTTATACTTATCCTATTGAATGTGTGTTGTATTTTATTTAATGTTCATTGTGTCTATGTGAACTATTTCAATAGATAACTAACGAATATTTCCTTTCTCTCATGTGCTTCTCTTAGGATAGTAATATTACTTTCATTCTAGAGACTCATTCTTACTTCTCTCTCATGAAGGTTTCCCTTTACACATTGCAATTGGTGTTTCATAGTGTCAACTTACTTGTTGATTTCAAAGGTTATGTGTATACTCTCTTGTGTTATTCATTACAGCCATGGAAAACCATAGATTTATGGTGGTCGGGTCGATACTATGGATTGGGTTCCTACTCCAAATCATGTGAAGTCTAATTGGGACTTCATGCCAAGGATACCCCTTTGGTTGACGGATTTATGACATTGTCAACATAACCAAAACATGTATGAAAAAGAGAACTTTGTGAAAAGAAATGCATGACATAGTTATAGGCATGTTGTACATAATATAATTATTCATCCCAAATCTTAGGATTCCTATTACAATATTCTTGAAATAATTGTATCATTATCTTGTTGACCACTTTCGTTTTATCCACTAGTCTATGGATGAAAACTAATGCTCTCTTGAATATTAATATCCATTAACTTCCACAATATAGCTTGCCCAAAATTTCATATGAAAGTAGGAATCATGATCAAATACAATGGACTTGGGGAGTCTCAATCAAATATATTGGAAGTAGGCAAGTTGAAATGAACACTGACAAGCTGAAAGAAAAAATATGTAGTCCCTTCTCATATTACATGTTTCTTACAGTGAATTAAAACAAACATTTTTCTAAATATGTGCACAACAACATATACATAATCATGAACTTTCCTAGAAATAGGAAAAACCGCTACAAAATACATAAACACATTTTCCCATGCATGAGAAGGTACATGAAGTGGCATATTCAATCTCATTTTTTTTATTGCTTGGTCTATTATTGAGGCACAATACACATCCTTTTACATATTTGGACATAGTTTCATACATCCAATACCAATACCATTAGATTTGTAACTAAGTTATTATTTTGCATACACTAATAATAAAAAATGAGAGAAATATGTGATTCTCATATTACATGCACTCTTTCACCTTGTGGAATTATTTCCCAAGATGATATAAGAATTTGTCGTGTACATGATAATTTAGGTCTTCCTCTTTATTACCATGGATTAATATTTTGAACATCCTTAAAATTTTCATCTTTAGGATATTGTTCAATGTAAATTTCATGAGCTACTGAACTATGCTATAAAACAATGGATACATTAATAGAAGGTCTAGATAATATGTCAATAATTTTTTTTTGTATAGATTTCTTATACCTGTTGACCAAATGGAATTGTTGCAAAAATCCCATCCACTAGAAATTCCACCACTATTGTAGCTTGGTTTGTGATTGGAGATACTAGAAAGGTTGATGATCCATATGGATGATCATCTCTTTGCCCAAGAAATATTGTTTCCACATCTTCACACTCTAAACCAAAGCATATAATTCTTTTTCATAGGTAAGATAATTTATTACTACACCATAGAAGTTCTCATAATGGTAACAAACCAATTTCCTCCTTTATATTAACATTTCTCCCATGGCATATTCACATGCATTAATTTCAATCTCAAATGATTGTTGTAAATCTAGTAATGCTAGAACTAGAGTTGTACTAATATATTATTTCAAGGTTTAGAGGGATTTTTGTTGTTTACCTCCCCATTAAAAGACCCTATTAGTACTTTCCAAATCATGTAAAGGAGATGCAAAAAGGAAAAGTTAGCAATGAACTTTCTCTAGTATCGAACTACACCCAAGAAGCTACTTCTTTTACATTATTAAGCTTAGGCCACTTCATAATGGATTCAACTTTAGAGGGATAAATTTTTAATTCACCACCCCACACTATATAACCCAAATGAACTAAATATGTTTTCTAAAATTCACATTTTGATGTCTTTAGGCACAATTTCCCCTTTTTCAAAATATCTAAGACGTTTCTAACATGATTTACATGATCTTCCCAAATTTTACTAAAAAACAATATATCATCTAAGTAGACTATTACAAAATCATCTATGAATGGCCGAAATACATAATCCATAACCTATATGAGAGTAGCAAGAAAATTACAAATCCCAAAGGGTATAATCAACCAATCAAATAAACTTTGTTTTTTTCTAAGAAAATTTCCAAATGTCATTTTTATTTATCCTTACTTAATGATAACCACTAAGTTAATTCTAACTGAATGAAATGCGTTACATTTTTCTTTTGATCCAACAAATCATGAATATGAGGAAGATGATAATAGTTATTCACTATAATTTTATTTAGTGCAAGGAAGTCTACATAGATTATCCTCGTATTGTCTTCCTTTAGTAGCAACATAATGGAAAATCCACATTGAGAAGTACTTGGTCGAATGACTTATTTTTCGAGCAACACCCAAACTTCTTTCTTTATTTCTTCAATCTAAAACATAGATAACTTATACATGCCAATATTATGAAAAGGTGTATCTTGCTACATTTGAATCACATGTTCTATCTCTATCCTTGGAGGCGATTCTTATGGTTCATGAAACACTTCATCATAGTTAGAAATAACCTTAACTAATTCATATTTATGTTTAGGATCACACACTTTGAAACATATGGATTTATGATCATACTTATCTCTTACAATCACTAGTAAAAAGTTATTTCTTACATTTAGAATCATATTCATTCGTCCTATAGTAGTAAGAGACAGCTTAGTATTCATAAAATGGGGTGCTCTCACAATATACTCAATCTCATCCTTTGTTTCCAAAACTTAGCCTCAACACATCCTTCCCTTTTGCAATGTGAACATGAACGATTCTCATCTTCTTTCTTCATTATGGCTTGTTCATTTCATTTTACCCTTTCTTTTGTGCTTTCTTACAAATGGATGAACTAATTTGTTTGATAAGTTGTACTTGACATTCTTTTCCCTTGACTTAATCTAAGTAGCTTAGAAACAAACATCATCAAGATTTGTTGAATTAAACATAATGAAGTATGTCTCAAATAGATATATATCCCACCAATATACTTCAAAGGAGTTCCTTGTGTATATAGAGGGGTGTTTAGTATCAATGTTATCTTTCTAGACTCTTGAGTATAGTCTTGCACATTCTATCCCCTAGTTTTTCTTAAATCCTAAAAATCCATTTTTAATTGATTCATGTACCCTAAAGTATTAAATTGATTCTTTAATGAAGCTATGAATTCATACTAGGAAAATATCATTTTAAATTTCATGAGAAGACCTTTTCTTATACACTCCCACCAGATCAATGTTTTTCCTCTTATTTGGAGAGTAACTCGTTGGATTTTTTCTTCTTTGTCCCCTACAACATACTTCAATTTTATTGATCCAATGATCCAATTTATCAACATTAATCTCTCCATTATACAATGGTAAATTATATTTCACGTCTAATTTCAGCCAAGACATGGGAAAATTAGAATTATCTTTCTCTAAGGGTTTTTTTATATAATGTAGAATTTAAGAGGAACTTGAAATTAAAGGAGAGAATGGTGATGAATGATTTTGAAAAGGGTTACTACCAAATCCTCCTCTACTTTAAATTGATCCTTCTCCATTCTTCTTTAATTCCTTATACAATTCTTCCACCCTAATTTCCATCTTCAAAAAGGCTTGTCAAAACATCACTTCAAGCTTGAAGACATTTTCCTCTTTTGGAGTTTCCATTGCTTTCTTTTGGAATGCATGTCTCAAAAAAATTCTAAGATTTTACTATTCAAGAAAACACTTTCCCACTTAAGCTTATACCTAGTTAGCATTCACTACCAACATTTATGCAACCCCAAATTAACATATCCCTAATCAACTACTTATACACATCTATATTTGAAATTGATGTTAAATTTTTCATTCACTAATTTGGATTGTTATAACTAGGAAAAATAGTATTTAAAAGGTTTAAATTTTTAATAAATACTCAAAAAATTAATAATGGAGTTCAACCATATGAGATATGTCTCTAGTTCTACTTCAATTTATGAACTAATATATCTAGAAAGATGCAAATTACACCATTTTAGTTTTTTACATTAAATAATGGTCTTGAATTTACAAAAATTTATCTAATTCCCATAGGAAGATAAACAATGGCTTCTTCCTACAAATAAACGTACTTAGGATTAATGTATTCTCCCAATAAGGGGCTCTAAACTGCTAATCCCATGGAAATGTTGCAAATTTTCTCCACTACTGTCAACTCTAGATTGAGAAACAATAGATGGATTCACAAGGAATTTCATGACCAAATCATCATCTATGGACCAAAATATCTCCATTATCCACCTCTTAATGAGATTTCTCATAACATTGTAGGTAGTCAAATCATGGATATTAGAATGGGCATCATGTCATTATTCTCTGGGGCCTTTGTGATGAAGATCCATGTCCTTGTAATTATTCTAATGAAAATCATTCCTATAATATGTATTTATGGTTCTAAATAGCATATGATTCTCTTTATTATATATTCCATCATAGATATTAATTCCTTTGTATGAAGATCACAATATAGTGATTGGGCCATGACACCTTAACCATATCTCTACCACTGATGGAAATCAACAAAAGGGGAAGTGGAATCTCTTCTTATTTTTGTTTAATGTGTCATGAAAAACTAAACCATGATTGCATTGAAAGTTCGACAAGATATAAGAAAGTTTTTAAAAATATCTTTCAAATCCTTTTTGAAAAATAACCTCCACATTGTTTGGGATCTAAGTAAATGGCTTGAGCACTAATCCTAGATCAGTTATGGTGATCCTGATGGATCATAAGTAATCAATGTAAAAGGACTCAACCTATGATAGGTGACTTAAATAATCCAACAAGATGCCTAAATTAGGTTTCATTTAGGTCCATTAGAGGGACATGCCATTAAATATATGTGCAACTTAATAGGATAAAGGAAGTAATGTGCCATGAATAAAAGCATCATTATGTCAAAGTGTACATGAATAGTGGTGCATTCATTACACATAATTTAATAGATAGTTTTATAGATATTTTTCATCTACAAATTTTGAATTTTCTTCAAATACATCGATATTATTAACATTGAAATGTGACAAAAATATTCCATGATTTACACAAATTTATATATCATAACAATGGATATTTGACTAACATAATGATATTGATTAGATGAGAAGATACTTATTTTGTTTGCATACCTATAGTGGTAAATCATCATAATCATCATTGTAATCATTTATCAACTTCAATTAAACAAACACTTCAATTCATAGAGCATGTTCCATGAAATGTGTGTGCCTTTGTGTATTTAAGAGCAACTCAAGTATATATTTTTTACAAAATGACACCTCATGTCCAAACATGGTAGAATGGAATATGGTGCCTAGATACAAAATGGTACTCATTGGTCACTCATTGACCATTGCCTCCCTCACCACTATCAGGTGCGGCTCAAAAATCTATCTTTCTCCTCTTACTCAAAGCAAGAGCTTGAGTCTATTTGTATCTAGGTATGGTTCATCTCTTTGGAGACTAGAAAAGGAAATGACATTATTATAAGTTTTTTCAAAAATGAATGAAAAGAATTATGAAATGTTTCCCAAGAAATGTAACCATATATGATATTGCTATTCGCAAGAGTGTTTCCTTCGGTAACCATAATCTCTTATTTATGGCTCCTTGCATCAATTAAAAGAATCAAAACATAAAATTTAAATAAAATTCCTAGAGCCAATTCCATTCATGATACATAAAAAAATCATCAATGAATGATATCACCATCATTAACTTAGGAATGGTGGAGATTTAGTAGCAATCCGAGCACTCGGTTATACAAATTGCTCCTAGGAAACATGTACTGTCACATCAACTATGTTATCCACATTAAATGACGCATGGGAGGGTGCATGAGAGCAAAGTGATGCAATCATTATGGATGAAATAGTTTGAGCTACATTGTGAATTGTACACCAACCCATTTCTTGTAATATATATTAAGTAAAACATTGGGTTCTATACAATTTTATTTACAAATCCTTATTATATATGGATAGATATTTATTTTGTAAAACCTTAATTTTTTAAAATTAATAGTATATACTTTCATTAAAAATAAGCAAGTCTTGGCCTCAACCGAACAGACATGAAGACCTGACATTCAAAGTCTTCATAAGAGATAATCCCTGCAATCAATTGATGAGAAAATATTCATTGATTAGTGGAGGTCTATCAAATGTATTCAATACTAGGAAATATTACAATCATATGAATAAACCAAACCAAATACTTTGATAACGAGTCTGATAGCCCGAAAATTTTATAGGAAATAAGGGGAAAAGAGTTTTTCAATTTACTCATGTTCAATGAAATGAAATGAAATGAAGATTATGTAATGCCACGGGAACCTGGTATCGTATCGTGATTCTTGATACATGATAACCCAATAAGTTAAGTTATGATAGGGAAATAAATTAAGACTTTGATTCCCCAACATCAACGTCAACGGATATTTAACGATATTGTTTTTTGTTAGTTGATGATAAAATTTATCGAGTATTGGGACACCCTATAACCATTTGTTTAATGCTAATATCTGATGATGCAAGGTAACTCAATAAGTCAATTCAAGGGAAAATATACGTTTCCCTCCATTTGTTTTGAATTTCTAAATTGTTTATCATACATTAAAAATATTGAAACCTGATCATTAATTCACAGGGTGTAAATTGAATTTTCTCTACAACATACAACTCGAACTTTAAATCTTAATTTATGAAGTTTGGGCACATTTCAACCTCATTATCCTCTTTGCATTTTCTCTAAAATTAGTAAAAGTAGTTGATTTTAATCGTCACCATTACAAAAGGATAACTGTAACTATCCAATGTTAGGGAAATTATGGTTAGTGGAGTCCTTGCATGACAAATTAGTTTTTTATATATTTTTTATTGTGTCATCTTAATTTGGGTTTTGTTTTATTTTTCTAAAATACAATTTTATAGTAAACAATATGACAACAAAGGGAAAAGGAAAGTAGGTATTTGAAAATAATGATGAGATAAAAAATACAATTCAATTTTTTTCTCAGATACTTCACATAATATCGGAGTGAATAATTACATGGAATAGAGAGAAATATACAACCATTTGGAAGAGGAAAATTTTGAAGATGAATATAAAGATAATGAACACAATTTTGTGGATGCCAAAAAGTTAGGCCTACACAAAAGCATTGCTTGATCGACCATTGTGCCCTATTACGATATGGTGTGATCAATTATCTCCCATATTTAGGTTAATAGTTGACAATAGTCAATTTTCCCTTTCAAGCTGTTGGTTCATTCACATCTATATATATCCATAATCTGTACAAGTTAGACCCACCTAAGGAGAGTCTAAATAAGCAATTTATAGAACAATTTGTAGCTAAGTAGAAACCTCAATGGCTAAATTGATTAGTGATTGTTGGTATGATTTTGACTCTTATACAACTAGAGCAAGCAAATTATATCCAATTCACCATCTTAAAAAACCACAAATGTTACTAACCATAATGATATGTAAAACTTATGGACATAACAGTTCTCATGAATTTAAACTGGAATGATTCCCTATCATTCATCAATTTATTCATAATAGAACTAGGTACAACTGGGGCCATTTCTCTCATCAAATATACAAAAGGAAATAGGAAGGTCAAAGAAAACACCATTAAGGAAATGTACAAGGTTTTCTATGCTAATAGTTCTCATAGATACAGTTTTTTATAAGATTATGTTTCCATCAATGAATTGGCTTTGGTCTCCTAATCATGACCAAATACATATAAAAATTGTAGGCAATAAAATATAGATTTTTTTTTGAAATATATGAAACTTCAATGATCCCCTTTGCATATCACACTAAGAAATCAATCACCCCTAGATTTACCAAGGTGTCATGTATGGAAACTATACAATATGTATTGGTTTATAAATGAACATTTCCTAGGTATAGTATATGGATGTTTATGTATCCCCCTATCTTGTTCCAAAATATGTTCTTGATAGGTCGATCCTCAAGAAAAATACTTACCAAATTGTATTAGTTGTACTATTTCCATTTTGGCAAAGAATCAAAAAATTATTTAACCTTATTTTTGTCTTCCAATAGGGATTTACTATTTATTAAACAATGAACATGCACAAGAAGATAAAAAACAACTTGAAGCAATTTGGTCAGTACATGAGAGACTCATAAGACATCACCCAAAAGGAGTGGTTAAAAGACATAATTATGTAGTAAAATTTAAGACTTATCTTCATGAGCATTCTCCTTTTGATATGGTTTTCTAGAGGGAAAAAAATTATCAATATATTAATAAAATTGTTTTAAGAAAGAAATCAAAGATCGTCAAAGGCTTCCTGAATTTTCTAACTTTTCAACTTAAAGTAAAACTCCTTTTTAAAATAGAGAAAGGAAAACAGTACAAGGAGATATTGTTGAACTCTAAGTTCTGTTATTGACCAAAGAAATCAATGATACGAAAGAATAATTCTTCTTAAATCGCACATATTGAATAATAGGTAAATGATGAGAAACCCAAGGAAAATGACGAAGAAAATAAAGGAGAATAGAGCAAGAGTACAAGTAAATACATTGAAGAACATGATAAATAAGAGGAGGAATAGGGAAAGAGAGAACAAATGCATAAATAACAAGTGGAAAAGAGACCAAATGAAAGCAAAGAAAATGTTAATAGAGATATATTGGACAAGGAGAAAGTGGATACATATATTTATGTTCAAAAGGATGTAGGTTTGAAAACTTCTTCTATTGAAATAGTTATTGCAAGTATTCCCACTCAAAGCATGAGACCTATATTTTCATTATCTTTAACTACATATTCTACAATTGGTACCACCATAATTAGTTCTCTCTCTAGCCATTCATTAACTACAATAATGAAAGAATTTGGAACCTATTGAGGATATTGTGTTATTTTTGAGTAATTATGTGTTTAGAAGTCAAACAATGACTATTGTTAAAGAAAGGGGTAAAAAGAAAAAGGTAGGACAGCTTGAGGAAAATTTTGAGGAATCAATAATTTGTGGAATGTTGTACATTTAAATGATGAATATTTTGTTGGGGATATTATTTATGCATTAGGAGATTTTGTTGATGCAAAGAGATAGTATGTAAGAAAACTCACTACTCAACTAAAAAGGGAAAAAGAATGAATCTCAAAATTGCAAAGTTCGTTGAAAAATCAAGAAATTGTATTATTTGAGAGACACCAACAACAAATGAATCTACTTATTGAAAATACAACACATATAGAGAATGGAAGACGATATTAATAAAAAGGAAATAAAATAAATTAAGGAAGAACACTCAAAACAAATGATTGTTCTTTAAGAGAAGCAAGATTTACATTTGAAATAACTTACGAGTAAATATCAAAAGCAAATAAATTTTCCAAAGTCACAAGTAGAAGACCTAAAGGAAAAATAAGATAGTTCAAAATTCATTCAAGTTGGAGCTATAACAATCAATTATATATTTTTTAATTTATAGGATATGTTTTATAACAAGCTAAATGAAACAGAGTAGAAACATGATAAGTTGTTTGAAATTTCTAATCAAATTCAATCTCAGCTAAAATATTAGAAAGACGTTCAAGATTATTTTGACAAAATGAAGATATGAGAAGTCAAGAATAGGAATGTACTTGAAAACATTCCAAAGATATTAGATGAAGATCAATTTAATTTTCCAAGTATCCTTAGACACATGATTTGGAAACTATATTCACAAGAGATAATTAAAGAGACAAAAAATAATTGTACAAAACTATTGTATGGATCTTTAGATATCATTGAAGAATATGACATGCCAATATCCAGTTCTTAGGATAGAAAATACCATTACCAGCTTGTCTTGATGATGTAAAGAAGTAATATATTCTAAAATGAAAAATATTGCTCAGCTTGTTGTATGGAACAGTGACTTGGTTAGAGATCCTATCTCTAACCCCAATAAATGCTAAATTTCAATTGCCTATTTCATGAAAAAAGTGAAAAATGAACATGTTAAAATCAATTCTAGACTCTATAGGTCTGAGCGAAATATGTAAACTCCAAGATCCCCTCTCATTTCTTAACTATTAAACAAATTCTCTCTATGGAAATCATGTCTAAAGGAATAAATCGATACGAAATCCACCACAAACAAGGAATATTCTTATTCCTAATCAATGTGGGAGAGTCCGCTTTGTATTTTTGAATGTTAATTGTATAAAAGTAGGAAAAGAGACTTATTTTCAGTGTAATTGAATTTTTTCCTTTGTTTGAGGGTTTAGAAAATTTTGTACTCAAAATTATATATTACTATCAATTTGAATACAATTTGAGAATAACAAGATATTTTTTATGGATCTAGACTTGACTGGTTATACAACAACTTCTTCGTGAATTATATGGTTTCTCATATATTTAGCTTTATGTGAAATATCTTTCCATAGTTTGATTGGATTTATCAAATTTTCATGAATTATATACAAGTGTGCATGTATGATAACTAATTACTACTTTATTGATAAATAGACTATGCATATGTGTTTAAAAGGTTATTGAGTTACAAAAAGTTTCTACAGTCTTAATAATCTATCTTTTTGCTCTTTTATTTACTTAAAAAACAGTTTTATGCTCCTAGCTGAGATAGGTAATCAATATAGATTATATGTATAGTTAATTTTAAGTTTCACTCACCTCTATAAAACCACTTTGAAATGTTAATTCATATATGTTTAAAAGAAACTAGAAATTGTAAATCATGAGTCACCTTTGAACTGGCAGAAGACACAAAGAAATACCACTAAGGGAGGAAGACATAAATTCTTCGTCTTGTGAACTAATAGATGTTGAAGAACTATGTCAAATGACTTATGTAAGTCCATGAAGAAACAATATTCTTTGATATTATGGCCCTTAGTCTTCTCAAATATGGAACCAAAGGTAAATATATGATTTTTAGTACAATGGTTCCTCTTGAATCTTGTTTTTCCTTTGGTCCTCATCCTCCTTGTGTATGTCTATATTGGGGATGTGAATGTCTAAGGTTGTTGTAAATACCTTCACCAAGGTATGGTCAACCATGATAGTATATGTACCGACATAATATATCTATATATAAATTGGTATATATACCAACATAATATGTTGATATAAATACCAAAACATCTACCAACATAATATTAATATATCTACTAGTATATATACATATGCCAACATATTATGGAGGTATATACTAAGTATATATATACTAACATATTATGTTGGAATATATACCAACATATATGTATTACTATCTATATTGAGTTTATATTATGTCAATATGATAGTGTGCATCCTCATTGGGAAAGCTTAAAAAATATGAAAGAAAAGCTAATACTAAGTCAAATGGCAAAAAAAAGTACCCATCAATTTTCAAGAATTTCAAATATTTTTAAGATGAGAAAAAATGTATTTAATAACCCTATTAATTAAATTAGTATTATTTTTTATTTCCTTATTTTCCAATCTTTCTTAATGAAGACCCACACCAATACATTGACATAATATATATCATAGCATATATATGTTGATATGTATACTAATATGTGTATCGACATAGTATGTTGATATATATACTAGTATATGTATCAACATAATATGTCAGTAATATGATCATAAACTTTCATTCTTAACCACTATATACTTTCAACCCTTATAGCCTCTTACCATTTACATCTCAACCCTTATACTTATGTTGGTGTTATGCAACCAACTCACAAATAGATAGATCAGTGACTTAAAAACTATCCTCTTCGAGGGGAAAACCTCCTTTACATTACATAAATGAAAAATTATTGGATGATAAAAAAGACAATACCTCCTTTGTATATATATGAGTCTAAGGGGTCACAATATAATCACATCCTACATAACAATAACAATGTAAAGGCACAACAATAATAATAGTGGGCTTCTATGGGGCACAAAAATAATAATATGGGGGCTACATGGGTACAACAATAACAATAAGGGGGATACACTAACAATAACAATAAGGGGGCTACACTAGTATTATAGGGACCTAACATGCCCCTCTCCTTCAAAAAACTGTTGTCCTCAACACTTGAGTAGTTCTGGATGCTTCTATATAAAATTCTCGTCCTCCCATGTGGAATCTTCAGTGTGTAAGTTCTTCCACTTAATGAGATACTCCGAAATTGATCGATTTTGCAATTGTCGGTTTCTTGTTTCCATGACTGCTTCAAGTTAAAATATGATTTTTCCATCTTCTTCAAGTTCTAGAAATATTGTTTGAACTGGAAGCTTGTCACTGATAACATTTTTTAAGAATGAAACATGGAAATATGGGTGTACTCAGGAAGATGCATGCAGCTCCAATTTTTATTCCATAGTACCAATGTTTTGCATCACCTTGTAAGGATTGTAGTACTTGGGTGATAATTTATTATCCTTCCTATCTTAGTTGAGATACATTTGTTTGTATGGTTGTAGCTGTAAAAATACCTAGTCACATAGATCAAAACTTCTTTCATTTCGATGATGATATGCATGTTGTTTCATTTGATTCTACGCCAGAGTGAGGTGATCCTTTAAGAGTTGGAGAACTTGTTGTTGATGCTCAATGTGATCGTCCACTCCTTAAACCTTAGAATTTTCTCTTAAAGATGATGTGTTGGATGGTGGATTATATCCATAAAGTGTCATAAATGGGGTAATTATGGTCACAGTGTGAATAAGTGTTAACCCATTCACTAGAGGTAACCACTTGACCCATTGTGTTTTTTTATTAGATACAAAGCAAAAAATATATCCTTCCAAACATTTGTTCACTATCTTAGTTTGCCCATTAGAGTGAGGATGATAAGATGAGCTATGAGCTAATTGAGTACCAAGGCAAGAAAATAATTCCATCCAAAAATTTCGAGTGAAAATGGGATCTCTGTCACTTACTATAATATTTGGGTTTCCATGAAGATTTTGAATTGTTTCCATATATGCAGTAGAAACTATACTTGCTTTAAAAGGATGAGACAATGCACAAAAGTGTACATACTTGGTAAGTCTATCAATTACCACCATGATGAAACTCTTTCCTTCAGACTTGGGTAAACCTGTGATAAAATCCATTGAGACCTCCTCCCAACGCTGACTTGGAATGGCTAAAGGTTGTAACCGACCTAGGGTCTTAATTGTCTCAGCTTTATTTTGTTGGAAAACCAAACATTCTACCACAAACTTCTGAATATCATATTTTAAGGCCATCCTAAAATAATTCCTTCTTGACGCTATGGTAAGTTTTTAAAATTCCTAAGTGCCCTCCTAAGAGAGAGGTGTGCAATTCCAAAAGAATATTTTGTTTGAGTTGGGAATTCTTACAAATATATAAGCGATCTTTGTACCATAATGAATCATTTTTCCATCTAAATGTATCATATGTATTGGCATCTTGCTACAACTTTTGAATAAGTGATCACACCTCTTCATCATTCTTCCATTCATCCCTTGCTTCGATTATCCACTCAGGTTGGATAATAGAAATGGCACAAAGCAATACTTCCACATCCTTTTATCCTTTCTTCAGAGTGCATCTGCAACAACATTTTGCTTCCCTCTTTTGTAGATGATTTCAAAGTCATAACCCAACATATTTGGCACCCATTTTTGTTTATGTTCTGAATATAATCTTTGTTCCAAAAATTATTTAAGACTATCATGATCCGTTTTTATGTTGAAGTGTCTTCCCATTAGGTAAGGTCACCATTGCTTTAGTGCATGTAGTATTTCCAACATTTCTTTCTCATAAATATGTTTGTGTAAATAATCTCCTTTGATTGATTGACTTTCAAAAGAAACGAGTCTTCCTTCTTGCATTTAAAACAACACCAATTCCATTTCCTGGGGCATCACATTCCACAATAAAAAAAATATTGTGAAGTTTGGCGTAGCTAAGACCGGTGGTTGGCACATTCCTTCTTTAAGATGTTCAAATTCCTTTGTTGCTTCTAGAGCCCAAGAAAATGCATCTTTCTTCAGTAATGATGTTAGAGGTGTCAGTATTCTCCCATAGTTCTTAACAAACTTGCGATAATACCAAATCAACCCGAGAAATCCTTGAAGATGATTTATGGTTGTGGGGATTTTCCATTCCTTAATGGATTTAATTTTGTTAGTGTCTACCTTAACATCCTCATGAGATACAATATGACCCAAATATTCCACCTCCTGTACTCCAAAGAAATATTTGGAGGTTTTTGCATAGAATTGTTTCTCCTCCAATAGTTTTAGCAGCTTGTCAACATGTTGAACATGATTCTACCAAGACTTGTTGTATTAGTATATCATCAAAAAATACTGACACAAATTTTCTAAGGAAGGGTTTTGAAAATGGAATTCATCAAACCTTGAAATGTGGAAGGTGCATTAGTAAGTCCAAAAGGTATGACCAAAAATTCATAGTGACTCACATGAGTTATGAATGTTGTTTTCATAATGTATTCAGTCTTCATTCTAATTTGATGATATCCTGAATGAAGATCAAGCTTGGTGAAGTAAATTTCTCCATGTAATTCATCCAACAATTCATCAATGACAGGAACGAGAAATTTATCTTCAATAGTGAGCTTGTTAAGCTCCCTATAATCTGGAGAAATATGCCATGATCCATCCTTCTTGTGAACCAATACTATTGGAGCAAAGAAAGAACTTTGACTAGGTTTAATTATACCAGCCTCTAGCATTTATGCAACCTTGTGTTCATTTTCACTCTTGTGGGCATAAGGATATTTGTAAGGCTTGATGTTTGGAGTTACACTTTATGGAATCAAATGAATAACATGATCATGAATAGGTGGGAGGCCTTTGGGAGTCTTAAACACCTTGGAATGATTGTCCAATAATTTTTGGAGATCTGGAGAAATAGATAATTTCGATGCTTGAACCTCTAGTGAGCATAAGTGTGCAATTACCCCATGTTGTTCTTTCTTCAAAAGCTTTGTCATGCCATTAGATTTTATTATTTTTCCTGGTTTCCCTGCGATACCCCTTAATTCAACTTCCCTTCCTTCCCAAAAAAAATTCAAGAAAAGTTCTTGAAAATTGAAAGCTATTGTCCCCAAAGATTGTAACCATTCAACTCCTAGTACAACATCAACACCACCCATTGAAATGGAAAGCATTGGAATACTCAATACATATTCCCCCATGGTTAGCTTGATATTATGGCATTTTTTAGAGAAATTTATAGTTCCTCCATTTCCAACCATCACTTGACACTATGGTGCTGCATATAGGAAGCAATTCAATTCCTTGGATACCTTACAATGAATCAAATTATGGGTACTCCCCGAATCAATCAACATTGTTACCTTTTTCTTCTTGATATATCCTTCTATCTTGAGAGTTTAAGGAGTTGTAATTCTTGCCAATGCATTACAAGATATGATTGGATTCATTTCTTCTTTCTCTGGGGTTGGTTCTTGGTGTATACCCTCCTTGTGTTATGTTTCTTGTTCCTTACTTCCTCCTCTTCACTAGCTATGTAGAATAATTTCTTCTTAGCACACTTATGACTTTTAGTGTATTTTCTATCACAACTATAACAAAGCCCTTTTCCTCTTTTTTCCTCCAATTTTTGTGGTGTCAACCTTGTAGGTTGTGGAAGACTAGGAGCAACAACACTTCCATGTTTATAGTTGTGAGTGGTAGAATTCCTTATTGGAATAATTTTTCTTTCAAATTTTATTGCCACCCTGAATGCCTTCTCCAATGAATCAAGTTCCCAAAGGTGAACCTAATGTTGGATGTTATCTTTTAAATTCCTTATGAAGACGTCAATTTTATGCTCTTCTAGAATATCGGTTACCCTTATGTTCAATTTTTGGAAGTCTTCAATGTGCTCCACCATTGAACCATTTTGTTTGAGATTTATCAATTGGGTAAAGAAGGTGTTTCTCTTTGTATCTTCATAATGTGCTATCATTTCCTCCGTAAAAATTGACTAGGTGACAAGTGGTTTACGAGAACAAAGTCATCTATACCATACAAATTTATTGGGTTCTAAATATAAATATGCACTACATACCTTTTGTGAGGGTTGCACATCCTCTAGATCAAAATATTGCTCCATATGTAGTATGCATGTTACCGGATCCTTGCCATAAAACTTCCTCATATCTATATTTCGAATGTGGTGGTTCTTAAACCCCATATTGGAGTCTCTAAAATGATGATTCATATTCCTTTTGTCCTCATCATGATTTTCATGGATTACTTTGTCACAACTGAGAAGCCTTTTTTGCAACAACTTTATCATCCCTTCCAACTTGACATTAATCAAATCCATGTATAATTTTAAAACATCCATGTTGTGTTTTATACCACCCATGTCACCTTTTATTTCTACTTTTAAACCATCCATGTCCCCTTTTAGTTCATATTTGGTTTCTCTTTGTGAGAGAGAAATTTGTTATGACTTGTCCCATAATTTTGATATATCGTGTTGCAATTCTTCCTCTTCATGCATCATAGCAGAGCTTTTTGAGGGCTTAATGGTTGTATAGTTTTTTTATTTTGGGAGGCATTTTAGAACTCAATACTAATATATATGCTTCAATATGCCCTTGGAATCACTTCAAACTGATTTTTCAAACAAAAGTTATGCAATTTTAAAAACAAAATACACACCTTTTTCTTTCTTTTAGGAGCTTGATCTTTAAATGGTTGTAACTCTGTAATTTTTGATCTCCAAGGTCTGAAATTCCTTCCTGTGGTAGCCCTATTAGTCTTCTTTCCCAGCCACAAGTTAGGCCAAAATTAGATTCTTCAATATAATGTTATGTCAAATCTCCCAAAATGATTGGGTTATGGACTGGTTCAGTAGAGGGAACTTGTATGTAATGCCATGTGTCACTTTTTCAACCTTAGGACCTGAAATTGATACAAAAAAAATTTAATGTTCGTTCTCTTTCTATCAATTTTTATGAAATTCCAATCAGATTCTTAAATATGAAGTTATGACGATTTTCCCTTGGTCACTTGTTTGAGACTGAATTCTGGAGCATGAAAAAACCCTAACTTCTTCAAAACATATCCCAAAAAATATAGTGAATCGAGATCTGAAATTCAGACATGAAGTTCACCAAAATTTAGTGTCCACATGGTCGCAATTTTAGCTTATGAAGGTTCATAAACTATAGAGAAAATGTCAAGATGGCATGTTTGAAGCATCGAAACCCTAGAATCCAAAGCTCTGATACCAGATGTTATGCAACAATCTCATAAATAGATATATCAACAACTTAAAAATTATCCTCTTTGAGGGGGAAACCTCATTTACATTACATACATGAACAATTCTTGGATGATACAAATGACAATACCTCCTTTGTATATATAGGAGTCTAAGGGGTCACAATATAATCATATTCTACATAACAATAATAATGTAAGGGCACAACAATAGCAATAGTGGACTTCTATGGGGCACAACAATAACAATATGGGAGCTACATGGGCACAACAATAACAATAAGGGGGCTACACTAGTATTATAGGGACCTAACAATTGGTATATATTCCAACGCATATACTTAGTATATATTTTATCACAATATGTCATTATATATAGTTAGCATATATATTGATACATATACCAACACAAATACCTAGTATACACTACATAATATATCAATATATATAATATATATGAGTATATATACCAACACAATATTGATTTATCTACTAGCATATATATTACCACACATACCTAGCTTAGCCATTTATCTCTAAATATGATCATAAGCTCTCACAAATATTTTAAATATTGACAAAGAGTTTAAAAATAAATAGAACAAGACGTTTCAGATAACAGTCGAAGTTTCAAAGAGTCCCTTCAACTCCAAGAAAAACTTGACTACAAACATTAATCCATGTAGTGAGATAATGGAATAACAACTTCCCAATTTTAGATTATCATGTTAGTGTGAGTGATGGAAATATTCGTAGTGGTGTAGGAAAAGAATTCAAAAAAAAACATCAAACCAATTACAAAATAATATGTTGGTATGGACTAGATACAAGCACTAGTAGAGGTGTATGACTCTCATGTACAAGTGAGGACGTTGATTCTATAAGAATGACATGAATGTGATATGAAGGAGAAAGAAGCAACATAATGGAAAGATGAGTAGGGCATAGATAATGAAAGGATGGCTTCAAATTCAAACCAACGAAACGAGCTTGGAAGTGAACAAACATAACATCTCTACAAAAGTAAGAATACAACTACCAACACTAGGATATTTTTTTGGTTGGGAATTCTCAACATTGAGGCAAGTTGGCTAGATTATGTTGATGTTTGAGGTTGAAAATATTAGTATTCTCTTCTTGGAAAAACGATATCTTTAAGCTCTACATGTATACTAAGAAATATTTCCGTAGAAACAATCATTAACATTATAGTGACTAAGGAAAACAAATTGTAACAAAACTATGTAAAAATGTAATTTGACCTATAAACACAAGAATCAAAGTTGTTGGTTAAAAATAAGAGAAAACAAGGGATGATTAAAAGAATTGGAAGTAGTAATAGGGACCCTAAGCAGAGCTTAAAAAAACATTCTAGACTATATCAATTGAATATCGATATAAAAGAAACTATTGAAAAGCATGTTAGTATCTCTAATGTGGCAGAGGAATAAAACAAAGTTAATGAAACAAAAGAACCTATGAAAGATACATGAATACAATTATATCACTTGACATACACAATCATATGTCATTTGTAATGTTTGCTCAATATTAAATGCAATTCAAAAATATCGACCTAATTAATTTTAATAAACCATATATATCTATATAATAAACTAAAGTTTTTAATTTATATAATTATATATTATTAATTAATATATTATCTTAATTAAATAGAAAAAATATTATATATATTATATATATTTTATATATAAATAATAAATATAAATTTTAAAATAAACATAAACCAATTTTAAAATATTATTCTTACTTTTCAATAAAAATAAATTTTCTGCTTATCACAATATTTTCTCGTAAAGATCACAAATTTAAAAATGAAAATGATTTTCACTATTCTAACATGGATGAAGTGATTGAAACATTATCGATATGAGTATTTAGAAATATTGGAGTTTATTGAGTGTGAATGAAATGATTGGACCATGTTATTAGTATGAGTATTTATTCGAGTGATTTCAGTTTATATCTGATTTAAAGAGAATGTGAAATAATTAATAATAAATTATATGTTTAGGTCCATAAATATTATTCTTCATTAAATATATATATATATATATATAATATATATATATATTTATATAGTTTGCGTATTATGAATGTGATTCTCAACCCAATATAACCATTAACACCCGTGATCCAAGTCTGAAAAGCACGTATGAAAGATTCGTAGAGAATTCTCAAAAGCGGTGTTAAGAATTCTCAAAAGCAATATTAAATCCTATATTAATAAACAACCCTAAACAACCCTAGCAGCCAGCATTGATGACAAGTGTAAGCTTGTAAGATATGTAACCTGCCCCAACTGCTAGTTTAAAGACTTAGGATAAAATCGCTTCCCCTCCTGCCAGTTTAAAAACTTAGGATAAAATCTCTTCCCCTCGCTAAAAACAGCATTGGGGCACGTGAAACGTGCAATAAGAGGCTAAATCCAAAAGTTTGGTTAAAATTTTCATAATGTAAAATTGTTTCCAATAAACTTTGGTTAAAATTGAAGTAACCCAAAAAAAAGCGGGTCAACTGGTGAATTAATAGACGGTCAACACCGTATCGAACGCTATAGTCCCTGCCATGCCGGAGGCAGGGACTAATAACGGAACTTTTAACTTTTAAGAAAATTGTTTTTACAGTTTTTAAAACTTGTATTGCACTTGAGATAATGCAGGAGCATTTCGATCAACAATATTATTGTATTTTAGTAGATATAAGCGGTTTTGTGTTTCCAAGGAAGTTGGTTTCCTATGTATTGAAATAATGTAATTATTAAGGTTTTTGGTGATTTTAATGAGAAAAGCATGATAGTTGAGAGATTTGAGAATTAATTGTAAAACTTAGATTAGGAGTTAGTTTATGATTTTGTGGATTAGAGAGATCCTTAGAGATAAAGAAGACATTTTAGGATTTTGTTGAGAAGATTATGGATCTAAACCAGGAATTGGTTGCAGAATCCTTTTGTATAATTGTAAGCCTAAAAAGCATAGTCAAGGATTAGTTGGTTAGTCAGTCAGTCAGGTCTAGAGTTAGATAGGTTTGATTGTAAGCCTAGCGCAAGTAGAAAAACAGAGGCCACTGATTAGAAAATCAGGCGAGAGAGGTAAAGAGTTTCATTACGTAATCATATATATATATATATCTATATATATATATATATATATATATATATATTAACTATATTAAAGAGAGAGAGAGAGAGAGATTCCTAAATTGTGTAAGTGTGTGGTTTGAGTAATTGAATGATAAATTGTGTATGAATTAGAGGTTCTGCATAGTATATGTATGCAGGTGGAGTTCGGGTAGAACACAGAGAAGAAGTGAAGATGAAGGATCGTGTCAGATTATTGAATCCAATTGAAGGATCAATGTGAAGTTCAAAAGTGACAGTGTCTAAGAGTACGGGGAGTTAAATCAAGTGGGAGTTGTGTTGTAGAACAATCAAAGACCAGAAACCCAGGAGGAACCCAAAACCACAGAGAACTTTGAGAAACCACGTAAAGGTGAAGAAAGTAAAGGCACAAAGTAAGGAAGTAAATGTGCACAGAAGCCGTCAGATTGTTTAGATCGACGGATATTAATGGCGGAAGAAGAATGGCAAAGGAATAGATTTGGATCGTCATATCGATAGATCTGTTAGATCGATGGTGATCAACAAATGTGGGGTAGGAGAGTACAGATTTTCTTAATCATGGCTGAAGCCTTGCACTCACTCCTAGCCATCGATCTCATATTCAAACTCTTAGATCACAATTGATTGCGGGGTTAAGCCCGTTTTAATCCGTGTGCTAGTTGAAGTTCCACAAACCGTAGATTTGATGGCCTCTTATATCTAACGGTCATCGTGCACCAATCAGCTCGTGCAATAGTCAAGGAAGAAGGTTATTTTATCAGTGAAGTTGCTTATCGAATGGAGAAAAAGTGGTAAGTGGTAATTTGGGTTGGTCACCCGATTCCATTTATCGACTGACATGTAGCACGCCGCAGGAGAGAGAAACCCACTTTATCAGGCGGGTAATCCTCATGCATGTGGCTCATCTGATATCATTGTTAACCGTTGGATTAAATGGGTTTTGATCAACGGTGGAGGATCATTGATTAGTTTCGGTGATTGGGTGAACCATCAACCATTAGATTGAAGGGTAAGATCAACGACGGAGATTGAAGCCGATAAGGCTTGGGCCTGAGCAGACCCGAGAAGTTTATCAATGTGAGTTAAGTGAATTGAGTTCCAGCAGATGAATGGGTTTAAGTGACGATACGACGCGATAGTCGTTGATCTGATGGAGTGAAATCAATGGTGGAGGCTGAATGTGATAAAGGTGAGCTTTGGAAAATGTGCAAGGTCGTGGAATGGCAGAAAGGTAAGGTTTAAAGTAGTTTATGTAATATTTCTATTATACTAGAGTTATAATAGAAATAGCGGAGCCAAAGGTATTATGGTTTAAGTTGGGTTTTCCCAAAGTCTAACCATGGTATGGTTAAGAAGAGTGGATATTAAGAATTAACCAAAGGTTAAGAAGGGTTAAATAAAGTTCCGTTCAAAATGATTAATTAAGGTTAAGACTATGGACATTCATTTAAAACATTTCCGCATGAGATTTAATTAAAGGGCCTTAAAACTTAATTTATGAAGGTTTGACTAGGCAGGGTAATTGAAATTCCTGGGACAAATGAGATTATGCATTTTATATGCATACTGTGGGTAAAGTCATCTTAGGTTAGCATCATAAGGTTATTGACTATATATTTAAGCAAAATCAACCATTTAAATCATCAAATCTTAACCAATGTTAACAACCCCAGACCCCCACTTATATATTTCTTGCAACCATTGTAAAAGGCATCGAATCTAAACCAATATTGACAAATCCAGACCTCCACTTAACATTTCTAGGTGATACAAATTTGACAAACAAATTTAGCAACTTTACCACTACAAAAATGCACATATAGAAAAAGCTCATTATTTCAAGGCAAGCATACATGAAAATCTTTGAAACACTCATTTATATTCATTGAATTCAACCACGGCCAGCTCCTATCATCCAAGCTAAATATGACATAAAAACAAATTATCCAAAAGCTATATACATAAGTACACTATATGAATTGGGCTAATCATGTAACAAATATATTGATAACAAATATATGAGAGCATGGAAAGAATATAAAGCCATGCATGGTTGTTGCATCTTAGAGTGCCAACATAATAATCTTCATTCACATACTCGAATTTACATTAAAGCAATAATTATCTTTCATAGCACTGGACGTGACGACGCCTCTGGGCTCAGGTTCAAGTTTCAACCATGGTCGTGCTCAAATTCAAAATTGGATGAATAGAAAAGCGTGAATCACTCTCCTTCAAATTCAAACCAATGGATTTGAATAAATAGAATCGCGTTAGAAGTTCCTACAATGAATGCATTCATATTCAAATTCACTTTGACCATTATGTTTATCTATATGCCACTATCCTCTCACTCACTCGTTAATAACACGACGAAAAAAATTATTTGGGTCAAGTCAAAATCGCTTCAAAAAACAAAACAAGAAAATAAATTTGGGCAAATGCAAAGCAATATCAAGGTATTTTAAGGCATAGTCTTGCTCACCTTAAATGGGAACAAATGAAAAGAAAATCGATCCAAAGAAAGAAAATAAATAAGAGCAACAAAAATAAAGAAGAATCAATCATATACAGTCCCACATATACACCTCTTATTTGGTCATCAGATCTATATGTCCAAAAACTGATGAAGGCCATGACAAGGTTGGAGATTTTGGAAGCCAAAGAATAGGAAAGGCACTACAAAATTTCAAAAATCATAGTTTCAAATCGATGTCTAATGGAAGGTAATAGAATTTTAAAAGAACATGTAACAATGTTACAAAAGGTTCTAGAGACAAGAAAGTAAGAATGGGAAAGCATGAAGACAATGTGGCAAAGCATGAAAGAATTAATAATAGCAAATAGGGATGTGATGATTTCTAAACAAACTCAGGTAGATATACAAGTATCTCAACAAACAAACATTTCCAAAGAGAAGGCAAAAAGGAACATTTAGAAAGATAGTCCAAAAGAAATCAAAGCTAAAGTTGAAGACGCCAATGGTTACATAAGAATAGAAGAAGAAGAAGATGCAAGTGCTCGTAGAGCACAGGGAATAGAACACAAAGAAAGAAATGACCAGGAAACAAACTTTATTACCAGGGGAATAAGATATTATGGGAAGAATGAAAGTATTCTCGGCTTTGCAAGAGATTTTCTGAAAGAGAAACTACATTGGAAAGGGCAAATTTGCTAAGCAAGGAGGGTTGGGAGGATATGTGAAGAGAGACCTCAACCCATAAAAGTCACCATGGCAGGCATACAAGACAAACAACATCTTTTGGGAAAAAAGAAACTCTTGAAAGGCTCACACTTCTTCCTCGATGAAGATTTATCCAAGAAACACCAAGAGGAGGGAAGGGATGAAGTGGAGAAAATTAGAACAACAAGAAATGAAGGGAAAAGGGCATGGTTGTACAATGATAAATTCGTTATTGCAGTGTTTGGGCCTCCAAGAAAAATAGGGTAGCAAGTTGGCAGTAAAGAAAAGACAGAGAATTCGATAATAGGGATGAAAACAACAAGACCATCGTGGATGAAAATGGGTGAAGACTCAAATTTGAGTCTTATGTGCCAAACTATGTAGCAGTCAAATCCTACCCAGGTCTACCTAAGTTTAGTTTGTTGGAATTTTAGAGACTACCCTTGGAGGAGGGGACCTAGGTTAGGGCCTATTGTGGAAGGTAGAGACATAATTTGTCTCACGAAAACTCATGAGCATGATGCTTACAAAACTCATGTGTTTGATGGTTATTTGAAGTTGGCAATTTGAACCAAGGTAGCAGAAAATGGCAAAGGGTATGGGGAAATACTAGTTTTAGTGAAAGAAAAAGAAGTTTGTCACATTCAGTTAATTAAAGAAGATGCAAATAAATAATATTTATGGTTGAAAAAATCAGAGAATGAGAATCATATAAGAATTGCAGCATGTTATTTTCCCCCCAAGTCTAAAAAACTTACAAAAATAAGGGGCTTGACAGCAAGGATCCATATATAGCTTTAAAACAAGATATTGTTGTGTACTCTCACGAAGGAGAAGTTCTTTTAGTGGGAGATTTCAATGCTTGAACAACAAATAATCAAGCTAACATCTTTGTTGCAAAGAGGATAACAATCCTATTTGGCTCACATAAGAGGAGAATTCCCAATAGGTGAGGTGTTCAGAAGATGACAAAGTTAGCAATCATTTTGGAGAGGAGTTGCTTATACCATGTGGGGCTTTCAACTTAATTATTTGCAATGGTCTAGATAGATGGAAAAGGTCTGGGAACTTCACTTGCAATACATACAATGGGGCAAGTGTCGTTGACTATGTGATGTGTTCACAAAGCTTGATAGAAAAGATAGATGAAGTTAATATTGGAGAGCATATTTGGGACTTAAAATCAAACCATAACCCAATTTATCTAAGATTATCATGGTTAGAAGAAACGTAGCTAGGAGGAAAACCCAATGCTCTCGACAATCACTATCAAGGGGAAAAATTCTTCTAACACAAGAAAATTGTACTATCTTTAAGACAATGTTAGAGAGATTAATTCAGAAGGAGAAAATTGGATTAAAAAGCTTCAACAATCATGAGTTAACAAATATAATTCAAAGTGCACTTGGGAAGTGAAAAAAAGCAAAAAATAGGAAATCAAAATCAAATTGTGTTCCTGTAAATTCTTGGTTTGATGAGGAATGCAAAATGGCAAGGAGAACTTTGAAAAAGGCAAGAAAGGAGAAGATGAATGTAAAGGTATATAAGAAGATACTAAAAAGGAAAAACTATGAGTTCATGAAAACAAGGAGAGAAGAGTTAATATATTAAAGCAATAATAATCCAAAGCTTTTCTAGCAGGAACTACAACCAAGGAAGAAGCAAATTGGAAATAATATTAGATCTAATCAATGGTTTGAATATGCAAGGCAACCCTATGATAAATAATCTGAGGCGGAGCTCCCCCCTAGGATCAACACAACTTCAAAGATCTTCACGTCACAGGAGGTGGAGAATGGAATTAAGAAGCTGAAAACAGGAAAGGTAAAGGACTTGGTTGAACTTCAAGTAGAGTATCTAAAATGGGGAATGAACGCTCTTACACCGCACATCAAGGAAATATTCAACAACAATAAGGATTCCCAAGGGACTGAACAACTAGCCTAGCAACACCCCTTTTTAAAAGTGGAGACATCAATCCTTTGTTTGCAAATCTTTTCGGCAACATGGTAGAAAAAAGAGTTAATAAGTGGGCAGAAGTAAAAGAAAAAAGGGAGAAATGACAAGTGGGTTTTAGGCCGAAGCATTCTAAAGTGGATCATGGTATCATGTTGAGACACATTGTTTAAAAGGTTTGGGAGGACAAAGAAGAAGTATTGTGTTGCTTTGCTGACTTCAAAAAAGCATTTGACACAATCCCTAGAGATAAGTTGTGGTGTAGAATGGAAGAACTTGAAACTCATGTGCATTATAGAGCCATTGTCCATAAACTTTATGAACCAGTGAAAGTCAAAATGATAACTTCAACATGTATTTCAGAAAGCTTTAGAAGTGACATTGGAGTCAAGCAAAGTTTCCCTTTATCCCCTACTATTTTTGGTTTATATATTGATAAATTGAAAGAGTGGCTAAATCTGCAAGGTGGAGATTGTATTTGGTTGGGGGAGTTTGTGATAAAAAAAAAATTATACGTTGATGACATTGTATTGATTTCAAAATCGGCCCATGATTGAAAATGCACTTATATGCCCTTAAACATTTTTGTAGAGTAGTGGGGATGCAAGTCAATACTAGCGATACCAAAATAATGATTTTCTCTAATAAAAGGAAGTAGTCTCTACATACTTTCTTCTTTGAAGGCAATATTATTGAAGAAGTAAATGAGTACAAGTACCTCAGGATTGATTTCAACAACAAACACAATTGGGAGGACTGCAGAAAGAAGAGAATTTTAGGAGGGTGGAAAGCATTATATGCTCTTCAAAATAGATGTAGAGAGGCAGAGTTATGGGATTGGAAAATGATTAAAGTGTTTTTTGGACTCCTATTTTGTCTAATGATGCTATATGGGTGTGAATTGTGGGCTAGCAGCACCCCCGTTTCAAAATGGAAACAAATTGAGAAAATCCAAACACTTGATCATGAGCAAGCTCAAAATAAAAACTTTAGTACCTTATGAGATAATGTTGAGTGAAATAGGAGCAACTCCCATCAAAGCAATTGCTATGGTGTGCCTCATAAGATATCTAAAAATAATTGAGCAGATGAGAGTAGGTAGATGGCCTAATGTTATCTTTAATGAAAGCATGAGTGAAAGAAAAAAAACATGGATGAAACGAAACTACACATGGATGCAAAAATGGAAAATCTACCTCAATGCATGTCCCACAAATAGCAAGGAGATAAAGGATTTTGTTATGAAGAAGTTCCCTAAAAAGGAATGGGGAAAAGAGTTGGGTAGAAAGAAGTACTACATTGAGGAATTCAAACCTACGTGTGATCTACAACAAAAAGAGTTCATTGGAGCTAGCATTTCGTGGACAGAAAATGTTCTTATTTCTCAATTAAGGACCAATTCGCATCAACTTCAGTGCGAAACAAGACGGTGGAAAAGGCCTAGAAGCTTGGGAAGAACAAGTGTGTGCATTTTGCATGTCTGGGCAGTGGAATCGGAAAAACATTTCATTTTTTAATTTGATGCATTCAAAGACATCAAAGAAAGTTATGAGAACATGTTAGCCTCAGTTTCTTGGCATTGTATTTTTAGAGAGGGGATTGTTGGAAGGTTGGGCTAGCTCATCATCAATTTGAATCAGAAAATGATTGAATTGCAAAAAAGATAAAAACAAGGAACTAATGGTCTCATAGACTATTTTTAGTCTCGTGCACTTTAAAATATCATTTCATTTCATTTCACTATTATTGATGCACAGCGTATTGGTCATCTGAGCACATTCCAGTGGCGATCAATAGATGTGAGTATGCACACAAGGTACTTCAACAGAATTTAAGAGCATAATAATAATTAAGCAATAATATAAGCTAGTTTAAACAATTGATGAGTTAGTGATGAGCCTCAGTATTGCAACAAGACTGCTACATCTCCCAAGGCTACCGACTTTAATTATCAACCCGGGTTTCATACAAACTTAAGAGATGTCGACATTATGTGCCTGGCATACAAGGTGTCCTTCCTTTGCTGTCATGATGTAATGGAGTGCATGTATTGAAGTCAAATCCTAAATTAATTGCAGAAAATGAAATGTTTCGAAATGGAACCTTAACCTATTGCAAGAAAGAAAGTACAAGGAAAGAGACGAAAATTCAATGCTAAATCACACCATTTCCTGATTAACTTCCAAGAAACTATGCTTTGCAATATTTCTAAATTATCGTGAACCAAATGCTATTATCTAAGCATGGAAGTAAGAATCATAAAAAATCACTAATGTGCAAATAAAGGGACTGAAATAAATCTGTTTTTGTCTCTTTGTCTTTTCATGCAAAATCAAATATGGAAACTAATTTCTTTTGGTGATGTGGTAGGTGAATTAAGGATGTTGGAGGTTGGATGGAAGGGTTAGGAGATGGTTGGATGGTGTGGGAGACCCTTGGGATGATTTTGGTGACCTCCTAGAGGTTTTCCATCAATTCGGCCTCAAAACAGGCCGTTTTAGGAAAACCCAGAGGATGTACTAGAAACCTACAGGATGATCCTATAGGAATTACAGAAAACCTACAAGATACAGCCGAGAGAAAAATGTGAGGTGTTGGAGGTGATGGGAGGCATAGGAAAGGTGGTGGATGGGTGGAATGGAGTGATAAAATATCTAGGATCATTCAAAACCCAAAACCAAAGTTGGGAGATGAATGAATTTGCTCAAAAAGCTTGGAGAAGTTTCCTTGTGAAATGATCAAATTGGCGAGGGTTTAATGACCAAGAAAATCAAATCCAAATTAGATGGGATAAATTTTTTTATTAACTAGGATGTCTTAGGTCCCTATTCCAATTGGAATCACACAAAAAGGCCTATTCTAACCCATGCAAAAAATACAAAACATTACTAGTCGAAAATCTAGAAATTCGAGAACTAGTGAGCTAGTAAATTTTAAAAATGCCTAAACGAATAAAGTGGAAATGCAATGGGGTAATTTTTGTTATGAACTAGAATTCTTTTGTGAGCTAATTCAATTTGAATCAAATCGATTGAGGCTCATTAGCATGCTCTAAAAAATAGCAGAAATTTTCTATTCTTTGCTTAAAAAGAGGTCCAACAATCTAGATTTGTGAATAAGAAGATTAATCTAAGCAACTCAATGATTCCTATGAACCTCCAAATATTTTCCAAGGATTAAATAATTCTTTTGATTCTGCAAAAGAACTTACATCAACCATTTAACTAAACCCTACAACAAGAAATCATTAATTATAAATGCAGAAATAGAAAGAAATAAAAGCTAGAGATGCATGTGAATAAGCAATGAAAAGAAGGAAAGAAAATGATACAAAAGGTCTTTGAGGTTTCTAGGATGACCAAGTCCAAGGAAAATGAGAGACCTATGAAGAAGAACAAGATTTAGAAGCTGAAGATGACACCAATCTTCATTATTTTCATCAATAGAATTGCATCCTTGCAAGAAAATACAGTGGAGATGCAAAAATACAAGCTCTCTCCACAATAACACTAATGAAAATCTCTCCCTAGAGGAAAATTCGACTTGGTACTTATACAAAATTATTAGGAATCACTCCCCATGAATGAATAAAGCTTTCCCCATTAAAATACCTTGATTAGTGGATCTAGTCCCCAATACTAGGAATTTGCATTAAATGGCATGGAACACATTCCTAGATTTTCTCAATCATTCCCTAGAGGAAAATTTGACTTGGTACTTGTAAAAAATTATTAAGAATCATTCCCCATGAATGGAGGAAGCTTTTCCCACCGAAATCCCTTGATTAGTGGATATGCTCCCTTGATTGGTGGATCTGCTCCCTTGATTAGTGGAACACATTCCTGATTTTCTCAATCATTGGAGTTCCACAATTTGTGCCATAATTCCATAATATCTTGTTGACTTATTATTTTTTATTGATCCTCTAGTAGTAAGGAACAAGTCCCTAAATTATCTCCTCCTCCAATTCTTCATAATTTGCCTGATATTCTCATAATATTCCACAAAAAATAAATAATGGTAGGCACAAATATTCAATTATTCATAAACCTTCCTAATGAATATATTAAAGTTAAAAACAAATTATCTAATGCAAAAAGAGAGGTTTAATGTGTTGAATGATGGTTATAGGCCTTAATTTATGTTTTAAATTAGAGGCATGGGCTTTAATTTATGTCTAATTTAGAGGCCCATTATACCCCCTGTTGGAAGTGTTGCTCATCCTCTAAGCAACTTAGTGACCGCATTGTGCCTCATCCATGGCCCTGGTGGCCTCTCTCTTGTGCATTAAGAAACTTGGTTGTAAGCTCTGCAAGGACAAGTCAAAAAACATATTTGTGCAAAGAAAAATCCTTGTTTCTTGAGACCATTAGTTTGCCTTCTTCCCTTTATTCAAGATATTTTTTATTTTTATTTTTTTTATATATTTATTTATTTTATTTTATTTTTCCAGTTTGGAAAGGTCTTCCACACCCTTATCAACATTATGCTACCTTTTTCCACCATTTATTTGTCTTAGGAATGCCTCCTGTAGGATTTCAGTGTCATTGTAATTCCTACATGATCATCTTGTAGAAAATGCAACCCCTTTGTAAACTGAAGTAAAGGAGTGGAAAAAATGACATAAATGGTGGATGAATGAATGGTAATAAGTGGTAAAATAAAAATGTGAGTGACAGGGGTCTCTTTGTGATCCTCCCTTTCTCATTGACCATCCTTCTTGCTAAACTGCAAATGGAAATTTCATGAAAATGGAGAGGATGCTCTCTTTGTTTTTTTTTCAAGAATGAAATGGGATGGATGAATGATGAATAGATAGTGAATATCAAGTGGATGGAGGGCTTGAAATGTTGTTGCGACCTTGGCCTTTGCAACAATTTCTTCTTTTAACTATTGTCTTCATTCTTTGAAATTATCACCCTTCATAATTTGACTTTTCAACATTGCATGAGTGAAGGAGTGAGTTGCAATTAACTAGCTGAAGATGGCTGAGACTGTTAACCAATCCTTAGCTTATAAAACCTCATCTCTCATGCATTGACAACAAATTTCTAACTGTAATATGCTCAAGAGAAGAGGTTGTTTGCCCTGTACCTACCTGATGGTTGTTGGAGAGACATGCATGTTGTTGCTGAGTTGATGTTGATGTGCAAGTGTTGGATGGTGATGCCGATAATCCTGATGTTGTTGCTAAGCTCTAGAGAAGCTTCTTTGACCCTTTGGATCTCCTTTAAAACTACTCACTGTCAATCTTGTAGGTGTTGTTCTGTATCATGTAGGTTTACGAGACAATGACTTGTTTTGTCCATATCTCCCAAACGGTAGGCTGGATTGAGCAGAAACTTTTTGAGCATGTTGCCATCATAATTATGCACCTCCCCATAGGTCAATGGATGCACGGATATCGAGAAAAATAAAAATGGTTGAAGGTGATGGAGGCTAATTTCTTGGAAACAGTGCACTAGAATTTGTTGAAATGGCTTGGGCATGTTACCATCATCCATATGCATCTCCCCATGATACGGTTTTTTAAATGGATGCACAGATATCGAGAAAATGCAAAAATGGTTGAAGGTGATGGAGGCCAATTTCTTGGAAACCATGCACTGGAATTTGCTGAAATTTCTTGAGCATATTACCATCATCCATATGCATCTACCCCTGAAAAAGATTGGAAAATGGATGCATGGTTTCCAGGTTATGGCAAAAACAAATTTCTACTTTATGTATTTTTGTATCTTGTAGTAAAACAAAGCATCTTGTAGTTTTTTAGAACAACAAGGAAAATGAATGGTAGAAGCTTGAGAATGAGGGGTGGGTGGTGAAAATAGATGAGGGTGATGGATTGGCATGGACTTGGCCTTGTTGGAAAATTTCAGTGAAGTAGGATGAAGTCAAAATTTTACTTCTTTTGACTAAGCTTGACCAATTTTCCTTTTGGTACCAACTTTGTTCTTGTTGCTTGCAGATGTTGGAGAGTACATGCATGCATGGAGCAAGGATTCTTTTATTTTTTCTATTTTTTTTCTTCTAGGCATACTAGCCGCCTCAATGAGGTTTTCAACTAGTAGGTATGCCTAGGCGCCTCAAAGGAGGTTTTCACCTAGGATCTTGTTTTCTCATTTTTTCTTTTTTCTAACTCACTGACCACCTCATGGAGATTTTCAATCAATGAGCCAATCTAAGGTGCCTCCAAGGAGATTTTCACCTTAGATCTTTATTTTTTCCCTCTTATTTTTCATTTTTTTCCTTCTACCCTACCCTACTTGAAAAACAAAATCACTTTCAAGTATAAGAATACTTCCAATGGAACTATGTGCACATCAAGATGACAGACAAAATGATGTGGAGGCTTGAAATGTATTCTTTGACATGTAGTTGTATTTCAGAGACTAAATTATTTGACTTTGAAAGATCAAGCATAGTTGAGGAAGAGAGTGATGCTACAACTTAATGACTGTCTAGAACCATATTTCAATATAGTTGTGATGTCCATGGATTTTGCTGATCTGGATCATTCTTCATGTCTTCTTTTACCATGACCTTCAAATCTTCCTCTTTTTGTTGACTTTTCTCTTGAATGCATGAAGTATTTGATGGTAACCATGAGGGTGATCTCTCGATCTCTGATTTTGATGTTTGCTCTTCATTAATCGCAGCCCATGGTTTTGTGGTCTTCCTATTTGAATCTTCTTCTTCTAGATGTGGTCCTTCAATGATATCAAGAGAATCTCTTTTTTGCAATACTCTTCTCGAGCTATGGTGAATACGATTGATCTCAAGAGGAGATGTTTGGAAGTGTTATACCTCAACATTGTAAGTGGGTTGAGCTACTTCAATGTGTGGATTTGGAAATTGTGGTATAGGTAGTTGAGTGGGAGTGGATATTTGAGATGGATGTGGTTGGGGTTGTGGTTGTGGTGGAGATGAATGGTAGGGATAACATGGAGTGTGGTATGGAGGATATTGATGAAAATATTGAGGATGTTGTGGATGGCTCCCATAAGTTCCTTGTCAACCTTGTTGCCAAGATTGGATTTGGGGTTGAGATGGCCAATGTTGCCAAGGAAAATGTGTGTTCCAATTACTTTGAGGTGGATATGCATAACCTTGAGATTGTGAATTAGGCTCTTGCATCATATCAGGTTGAATAGGCTTCCATGGTCCTCTTGGAGTTACATAACATAGTTGCATTGGAAATTGACTTGCTCCATTGTCCTCTTGGTAAACTTCCATCAACCTTGGTAATGATGGACAATGTTTAACATCATGTGATTCTGCAAAATAAATAGTAGCATTTTCTTTTCCTTCATCTTGCATTCTTAACATTTCTACTTGTTTTGTTAGATTGCTAAGAATTTATGTTTTAAAATCATGAAACAAATTTCCAAGTTTAGCTTGACTTACCGATCTTGACGTTGATTTACCTACTCTTTCTTTTCCTCTTGATATGTGTTTGCATCTTTCACAAATTTCCTCAAATGATAATTGATATACATCACCTCTACTCATGAGATTAAGGAAATCAATCCACTCATCTCTAATTATTCTAAGTAAGAGGGTTTTTAATGTGTCGGATCCTAAATAATGTAGTTTTTCCCTCTTAAGATTATACATGAACCTCTCGATTAGATCCTCAAGGCTCTCATCTTCTCTTTGATTCATTCTAAATATTTATTCTTTAAGATCATGATCTTTATATTTTTCTATAAATATCTTTTGCATATCATTCCATGATCTTATTGAATTAGTCCCTAAACTCATGAACCATTTAAAATCTCTATCCTTCAATGTTGCCGGAAACAATCTCAATTGTTGAATTTTTAATAAGTAACCATAAGATCTACAAACAATCTCAAATTCAAAGAGAAAGGTTTTTGGATCCTCTTGCCTTAGACCATGAAATTTTGGAAGAAAGGATGGAGGGATGTTCTTCATGTGCACACTACCATCAGCATCTTGAATGGGAAATTCGAGAGGATCTTCCTCATTGTCATCATCTCCATTCATTTCTTCAACATTTTTTGTCATCTTATTCTTCTACCTACAAAAGTGAATGGTGATGTGGCTCTTACTGCACCACGTGATCAGTGGGGGGGGTGGGTTGGTGTTGGAGATTTTGTTTTGTTGTTGTTATGATTGAATGAAAACACTAATGCAATGCACTTTTCTATTTTTGAAATGAAATATGCCTAATGCAAATATTTTTTGGTTTTAGCAAAAAGTAAAAAGAAATGAATCAACTAGGGAAGAAAACAATGCATTCTTTGACACCTCCCCGACAATGACGCCAAAAAGTGATGAGCCTCGCTACTGCAACAAGACTGCTGCAACTCCCAAGGCTACCAAATTTAATTATTAACCCGGAGTTCGTACAAACTTAAGAGGTGTCGGCACTATTTGTGTGGCATACAATGTGTCCTTCCTTTGCTGTCATGATGTAATGGAATGCATGTATTGAAGTCAAATCCTAAACTAATTGCAGAAAATGAAATGTTTGAAATGGAACCTTAACCTTTTCCAAGAAAGAAAGTACAAGGAAAGAGACAGAAATTCAATGTTAAATCACACCATTTCGTAATTAACTTCCAAGAAACTATGCTTTGCAATATTTCCAAATTATCATGAACCAAATGCTATTCTCTAAGCATGGAAGTAAGAAGCATCAAACATCACTAATGTGCAAGTAAAGGGACTGATATAAATCTTTTTTTGTCTTTTTGCCTTTTCATGCAAAATCAAGTATGCAAACTAATTTCTTTTTGTGATGTGGCAGGTCAATTAAGGATGTTGGAGGTTGGATGGAAGGGTTAGGAGATGGTTGGATGGTGTGGGAGACCCTTGGAAGGGTTTTGGTGACTTCCTAGAAGTTTTCCATCAATTCGGTCTCAAAACAGGTCGTTTTAGGAAAACCTGCAGGATGTACTAGAAACCTACAGGATGATCCTATAGGAATTACAAGAAACCTACATGATACAACCGAGAGAAAAATGTGAGGTTTTGGAGGTGATGGGAGGCATAGGAAAGGTGGTAGATGGGTGGAATGTAGTGATAAAATGTCTAGGATCACTCAGAACTCAAAATCAAAGTTGGGAGATGGATGGATTTGCTCAAAAAGCTTGGAGAAGTTTCCTTGTGAAATGATGAAATTGGCAAGGGTTTAATGACCAATAAAATCAAATCCAAATTGGATGGAACAGATTTTTTTATTAACTAGGATGTCTTAGGTCCCTATTCCAATTGGAATCACTCAAAAAGACCTATGTTAACCCATGCAAAAAATAAGACAAAACATTACTAGTCAAAAATCTATAAATTTGAGAACTAGTGAGCTAGTAAATCTAAAAAATGCCTAACCAAATAAAGTGGAAATGAAATGGGGTAGTTTTTGTTATGAACTGAAATGTTTTTGTGATCTAATGTAAGTGGAATCAATTCAATTGAAGCTCGTTAGCATGCTCTAAAAATAGCAGAAATTTTATGTTCTTTGCTAAAAAGGAGGTCTAACAATTTAGATTTGGGAATAAGAAGACTAATCCAAGAAACTCAATGATTCCTATGAACTTCCAAAGCTTTTCCAAAGATTAAATAATGCTTTTGATCCTGCAAAAGAACTTACATCAACCATTTAACTCAATCCTACACAAGAAATCATTAATTCTAAATACTAAATTAGAAAGAAATAAAAACTAGAAATGCATGTGAATAAACAATGAAAAAAAAGAAAAGAAAATGATACAAAAGGGCTTTGAGGTTCCTGGGATGGCCAAGCCCAAGGAAACTCAAAGACCTATGGAGGAGAACAAGATTTAGAAGCTGAACATGACACTAATCTTCATCATTTTCATCACTAGAATTACATCCCTGCAAGAAAATACATGAAGATGCAAACATACAAGCTCTCTCCACAATAACACTAATGAAATCTCACCCTAGAAGGAAATTCAACTTGGTACTTATACAAAATCATTAGGAAACATTCCCCATGAATGAAGGAAGCTTTCCCCACCAAAATGGCAGGGAACACATTCCTAGATTTTCTCAATCATTCCCTTGAGGAAAATTCGACTTGGCACTTATACAGAATGATTAAAAATCATTTCTCATGAATGGAAGAAGTTTTCCCCACCAAAACCCCTTGATTAGTGGATCTGCTCCCTTGATTGATGGATTTGCTCCCTTGATTAGTGGAACACATTCCTGATTTTCTCAATCATTGGAGTTCCACAATTTGTGTCATAATTCCATAATATTTTGTTGACTTATTATTTATTATTGATCCTCCAGTAATAGGGAACAAGTCCCTAAATGATCTCCTCCTCTAACTTTTCATAATCTGTCTAATATTCTCATAATATTCCACAAAAAATAAATAATATTAAGTACAAATATTCAATTATTCATAAACCTTCCTAATGAATATATTAAAGTTAAAAATAAATTATTTAATGCAAAAAGAGAAGTTTAATATGTTGAAGAATAGTTCATAGACCTTAATTTATGTTTTAAATTATAAGCATAAGCCTTAATTTATGTCTAATTTAGAGGCCCATCAATTAGAGATTCTAAAATATTTATTAAATTTTAAAATATTTTTGCAATTAAAAACTAGATGAAATTATAAAATACATACCTATGAAATATACATACATCATTATTTAATTATAAAGTGGATTTGCAAATAGCATAAATATTATAGAATTAACTTCTTATAATAATATTAAATGTAAGTTTTAATAATCATCACCATTGTACAAAATAAATAATGGAAAAGGGTTCCATTACTTAATTTAATAATTTTAAAAAAAAATTAAATTAATTTTTTTTATTATAATGTATATTTTATATTTATATTGTTAAATAATCGTTTTAATATATCTTTGGGTGATTATAACAAATGTCTTAATTATAATGTTATTAATTATAATATATATAAATAAAAGTGTTTCTATAATTTTTTTGAATGATTTTATCTTTCCCTTTTTCTTATTTTGAAATTTATATTAATTTATATCATTACAAAACATCATATAATTTACAAATAAGAATTAAACCTTCACTTTTACCATTAATTTTTTCCTTCAACATCTTTCATCGTTAATTTTTCTTATATATTTTAAAAATAATAATTAAAAACTTTAAGAAATACGACTACTTTGTAAAGCTATAGAGAATTAGTAATTAGCCAAAGAAAAAAAGTGATCGATCGCATGAAACAACATCTTTAAATTCAAAGTGACTCGACTCTACCCTAAATGGTAGGTACTCATAAACTTTTGTCCATTCAATGGAGACAAATAAATAGTGATGTTCTTGAGGTGAGCTATTTTAAGTGGACGTACGTTTCTATACGAAAATTTTGATCACGTGGAACATTTTTAAATTCAAAGTCAACTTTTCTCCATCCATCCAATAGCGAGGAGACAAATAGTGATGTTGGTGAGAGATTCTAAGTGGACAACTTGCAATCTTATCTTGTAATACAAGATGGTTGGTTGGTTGGTTTTGCATGCTCCTTCAAAATTTGATATTTGAAACACATATTTCATGTTACTTACTTTATCACCTTCTACTTCTACATTTTAAGCATTATGTTTTTGCACATTCCTTGCTTTATCATCTTTTACTTCTACAATATGAGTATTTTATGTCTACATCATGTCTTTCCATATGTGCCTCTATTTGTATAATTTAAGCATTATATGTTTATTTCTCCTAGCCTCTTCCATTCATATTATGATTTCATCGAATTTTATATTTATGATGTAATCATTATGCTACATATTATTAAAATCCACTCATATAATATAACAAAAAATATATACTTAAAATTCATATCACATGAAAAAATAATGTAAACTTTGAAATGGGAACTGATACTGTTATCCGTCTCATAAAGATAGCAAAAAAGTGACCTGATTTTGAAAAGGGGTGATGCAGAACACATGTTTTTTTAATGCCTAGTTTTTGGCACTTTGATTTATTTTTTTATGTACATTGCATTTTAGAATGGTAGTAATTTTCATGTTGATTTAAAAAAGTGGTAATTCTACATCAGACCCTTTTTTTAAAAGACTTTTTTTTTTTTTACTTTAAATTTTCTAATGTATGAAATGTAAATAATTGTTTTGTAAATTTTAATAACTTTTTTAAGTGGTTGTTTTATTCATATTTTCTTGTTTTTTATTTAATTTTAAATCTTTTTTTTTTCTTGTTTTTTATTTTAATTTTTTTTTTTTACTGAGGTTTTTATTGTTTTTCCTTTTTAAATTAGAAGGTCGATATTTAGAATTTTCGATATTCTACATATTTATACATCCTTAATTAATTTTTCAATCCACATGAAATAATTGTTTCTAAAAAACAATATTTTTTAGCAATGGACATAAAAATAACCATTTTTGACATAAATATAACTAAAAAACTATATGTTTTGATAATTTTTTGCTAGAATTGACATGTCAAAATCATAATTTTTATATGAAAATTTTAACTAAAAATGGTTAAATAATAGTTTTTTTATCAATTTCATGTCAAAAAATTAATAATAACCATTTTTTTTCCAAAAAATAATGATTAACTTAAAAATTAATGTGAAAATCACATATTACAAATATTTAACGCATAACAACCTTAATTGAGTGTTTATTCTTCTTATAAAATGTCGAAGTCAAGACATTATAAGTGTAACTACTTAATAGTTACAAAAAAGAGCCTGATTTGCAAGCATAACTTAAATTTAATCAACAATGTCACGTAATCCAAACTCTTCGTCTTCTAGAGTTTCATCATTGTTTTCTTCCACAATATTTTCTGCTTCCTTTTGTTCATTTTCCTCTTCTAATGGATCTTTGATGTCTGTGAATCTCCCAATGTATGTCTTTCCAAACATTCCATGTAATGGTGGTTGGAGTTCCTTTGCCTTTTTTGCCACACGTAATTCACTAAAGTCCCCTTTCTTCAACCCAATTTCTTGCATTGCATCTGGAAGAAATTGAAGAACATTAGTTCTTTGCTGAATGAAATTGCACTATATTGGATCTTCTTCAACTGCAATGTAATTTCTTCCTTTTTGAAGGCTACATGCTAGTGCTATACCTAATTATCAAACACAAAAGAAATAATGAAGTAAATTAACACAATGACATATTAATTAAAAAATAGCATATTGAAATTCAATTCCATATATAATAAAACTTACCTGAGCCAGAAAATAAATCCAAAACTCAATCTCCTTCATTTGAACATATGTCTATAAGATAGTTAATTAATAATTGTGGTTTTTGATAAATGTTAATTATCTCTCATTTTACTTCTTTGTCTTCATATGTTAGTTTTTTCACAACAGCATCATAAGTCAGTGTTTGGCTATGACTCTTTCTGTCTACCCGATTAAAAATCATAAACATATGGCTATCATCTTTTGCCCAACTATCAATATGAATGAAATCACAATCATTTATAAATTGTTGATCGTCATGGTTAAAAAGATTTTACTTTTTCCTGTAACATGAAATAGTAAAAATTCAATTAACTTGTACATAAATGATATTTTCAACATTAATCAAATATACATTTTAAACGTCTTACCATGTAAGCTGCATCCTTGAATTTGTTTTTCCCTTGAAGTTTGACAATATTATTGCCAATTGTGTGTCTGAATGAAATGTCACAAATCTCCATAATGGTGATGACGTGACTTTTACAAATCCCGCAACCACTTTACTAAGAGATTGATAAGTATAAGGGTCACTATCATAGTCAATATTTGGAATATTGAAACCATAGGGAATATCTGCAATAACTAGGGCATAATCCCTTTTAGGTATGAGTTCATCAATGTCTTCACAGTTGCCTTGTATTACTTGATATTGAATAGTGTCTAACCCATTCCAAATGAAATGATTAAGAGTTGAATCAAGTTCAACATTCTTAATACGTTACTTCCTTAGTCTTTCGATCTTTATTTTTTCAATAAAGGTTTTGAAACTATCTGGTGCTCCATTATCATCTTTCTTCATCTTTTATAAAATAAACAAATATATGTGTAAGTTATAAATTAAAAATAATATACAGATGAATAAAATTGAATGTATAAATCAAGATACCTTTTTAAATGCAATATAAAAATATTTTAATGTTGATGTAGAACCTGAATCTGGATAGTTGCGTACAACATCATCCCAACTATCTTCATTCAATAATCTAAACCAATTGTTCTTGAATTTTGATGTAAACGTTGTGATTGCATAGATAAAGTAACAAAAAGTTAATATAATGATATGTATAACAAATATTATCAAGAACAACATGTTTTATTTAAAAGAAAATTATACTCTAGAAATAAATAAAAATAGTTCAACAAACTTACTTTTTAAATTCTTTAAATATTTCTTCCAATGATAATTCCCCTGACCTCACACGAGATAATATTGCTTTGACAATTTTTTCATCTTTCACTCCTTACATTGCTCTCCAAGGTGTGATAGTCATATCGTCTAGAAGTTGCTTCATTTCAGGAGTTGATTTACTGCTGCTACATATCAATGGTTTAGACTTTTTGACTCTTTATTTTTTAATGTTAATGTCTTCCCACATACTAAAAATCTCATCAATTAACTTCTAAACATCTCCAATTCTAAATGCCAATTGGAAAATGTTATCAACACCTCTGAATAAATAACTAACTTTGTTGTCTTTTTCACCTTTTGAATTGGTTTTCTCTTCAATTTGATAGCCTATTTCCATACAACACTCCTTTGGGAAATCTGCAGTAACATTTATCCTATCCTCGCCACATTTTTCTTGAAATTCACTATGAATAAATCTAACCCTTTGGATAAATGTCATAGACATCCTTTGTTCATTATTCGAATTATGATCCTATGCCACTAACTTTGCTTCTGTATCTGATAAACCAACATAAATGATACATTTCATTGTTTCAAAACGTTGGTTATTAAGATATTCCTCCATCAATTGTCTTTAAGTTTCTACAGAATGGTTCCCCCCAAGCACATAATAATTGTATTCAAAACATTTTGACTTATCAAATGCTTTTTTGTTGGGAACTTGAAATGGATCAACAAGAAGCACATAACTAACCATATGAGCATATGGATTTTACCTCATCAATGTCTTCAAGTTGTGAACATGCAGATGATGTGGCTTTCTAACTTGGTATTGACAATATCCTTCACTTGCCTTATAAGTTTGTCTGACATTAAGCTGAAATGTACGACCACCATCAATTAAGTTTCTCTTTGTCAAATTCTGTCGAATGGAATTTTGTTTTGTTTAATAATGCCATCCTCTAAATCAGCTCCTAGTGTAATGATTTCTCTGCTTTCTTTTAAAGTTTCACTAGGTTCTTGATTGCTGGTAATGACTACTTCAAAATCTTCAACTTTACTTTTCTTCATCATAATATTCTCAATAGATTTATTCTTGGGCATTGTTACTTTTGGTCTTTTATGGCTCTTCTCAGTTCCAATATCATCTTCAATAACGACAACATATGCTTCACTGTTAGTTTCAATTTCATCGTCCTTAAAAGTAACTTGTCTACCCTTGCTAGATTTATCCACCAGAGGCCTTTTTTTTTCTGATCCTTTGGATGTAGTTTTGTAGCATCATCAATTACTACATTTTGCTTGTTTTCCATATCTTCTTCTGACACTGAGTAAAAACCACTGACAACTTTCATGATATTATGCTCTATGAAATGAATGCCCCCAACCTAATGGAACAACTTTCAACAAAATTCTGCCAAACAAAATATCATATGTCAATAAAAACAAAGTTAAAAAAATATAGCGAGACACTTTCATGAACAAAAAATACAAATATAAATAACAATACTTACGATGTTTTGTTTCATCTCATCTACGATTTGTTTACACAACTTTGTAGATATCTCTCCCGTGTCATACAATGAATATGATAGTCGGTATTTAATCCTTTCATGTGACTTGGGAGCTTTTGTAAGTATGTAAACAACTTCAGTGTCTGGTCCCGAACACATATCTATGACTCTTCCCATCACCTCATAAATTCCATTATCATTCGGTATATCAATATATAGATATATATTTACATTTTGGATTTCTCTTTCTTTCACATACCAGATTCTTGATGGAAATTTCACCTCTTTTGAATTCTTCCAGTATGAAATCATCTTCTTATCATTTGAGGCACTTGAAAGATTTGTAGCCATGAGCTCAGGTGGAGTTCATTCACTAATGCTTTTTGAAGATGCACCTTTAAGAGTCTTTGGTCCAGAAAAATTCACAGAAATCTTCTTTGATACGAAAATATATCATAAATTTTTTATTTGTATAATCAGATAATTGAAATTAAAAAAATATTAACACTAAGAAAATCACCCGCCACCCCGCGAGCAGGCAGGCTACCAGGGTGGCGTGGGGGGAGGCTGTGGCAACAACTTATACCATTTCTCCCCACATTGATCTTCTTCTTCGTCTTCAATCTACCCCTCAAAGGAAAGTCTGAGGGGTAGATTGAAGATGGAGAAGGAGATCAATGTGGCGAGAAATTATAGGAGTTGTTGCCACAGCCTCCTCCCGTGCCACCCCTGCGGCCCGCCCCCCTGTGTGGAGGCCGTCAGGGTGGTATAGGGGGCAGCCACAACCTTCCCTCTACGCCACCCAAGCAGCCTGCCGGGCAAGGTGGCATGAGGGGTGTTAACACTCAGGTTGTCCTTAAGCTCCTGAAGGGATACGGCCGAGGTAACCACAAAACAATCTTTGGACTGCAGGTTCTAGCCCACCTGCAATCAAAGAGGGCTCTCTCTTGATGATTTAGCTTTGTTGATGATGATTTTAGGCTAGTTATTGGGTTCAATGGGTTTTGTTTGTGTTTGGTGGTGGGAAAGATGATACTTTCAGGCAGAGAGGCATGCATAGAGTGATAAGTTTCAAACCATTGGGCATGGAGTCGAGGAGTAGGACTGTTGGTGCATTTTCAGGTCAAAGAGGAATGTGGAGCAAGGTAGCTACACATAAAACAACTTTCAAGCTTAAAGGGATGGAATGAAATCTAAGGAATGAGAGGCAATTAAGAATATCTCACTTAGCTTAAAGGTGGGAAGGCGGATGAAATCTATCTAGGGGCAGTTAAGAATCCCTGGATAACTGTCATACATGGGTGAATTAGGGAAAATATGAGCCATGTGGAATCCATATTTATGCCTAAAACAGATGAAAACATAAAGAAACAACAGAAATTGAGCATAGAGTGCAATCAGACAAGTTCTAAGCTAATATTTCTTTCAGTTGTTTAGATAATGATTTATGAATGAAAAACAGAGGTAAGAAGCACTTATTGAATTGTGTGACAGCACAAGAATTCCACAGTCACTCTTCAACCATTAAACACAGTAAACAATCCATTCTCCAAGCTTGTAAGCAGTCATTGATTATAGAAATTCTCAGATATACAGTGCGAGTCTCTCCTTAGAAAGCATCAGCCAAATAACCCACCAACAACAACCAACCCTCATTACATTGTTCGGGGCTGTATATATAGGGTAAATATCCAAAAATATTTATTACAACCGACCTAAACAGGTCTACGGGAAAAAAAAAATTTAAATCTAAACTTGTGTTGAAATTAAATGCAAGTAAATATCCTTTGAGTTGCGCCAGAGGCAGCTGGATCAAAATGAGTTAATATGGTGTCCTCTGTGGCTTGGTGCAGTGCTTTTGCAATAATTGTGCTTTGAGTTTTGGTCCACTGATCTCATGTGATTTTGATGTGCAGTAACTGTGATTTGAGAGCTTTAAATGGCATCTGTTGTTTTGTTGACTTTGTTGAAGGCTTCTTTAATGTTTTCCTACTTCGGGCCGCTGATAGATCTTCACTGATACACTTTGCGCATCTTGATACTCTTTGACATGAATTTTGGCTTCATTTCTGCTTCGGATGCTCTTTAATGCCTGAATCGTGCCTCTCTTTCTGCTGATATGCTAAAAACTATTAAATTGGTCATTTTCTACCCTTTTCGGCGCAAAAACGACTGTTGAACAAAAGATTCCCCATTTTGGCCCATTTCTCGTAGCCATCGAAAAACTGCCTCAGAATTTCATTCTGGGATTCCAAAGCATTGATTTTGCACTTGCGCATTCTTTTTTTTGTGGGTGATGTCAGCATGACGTCAGTGGTATGGCGGATGACATCAGCATGACATCAGCAGTGGGACCCAGTACGGAGGTGACGTCAGCATGATGACGTCAGTGGGGTGACGTGGTAGTACGGTAGGGTGATGATGTGGTAGTACGGTGGCAGGAGGCCGACGAAAGCAGGAAGGGGTGAGGTGGCGGTGACGTGGCAAGGTGACGTGACAGGATGACGTGCTGCTTATGTCACGTAAGGGGAGAGCGGTTTCTGGTTTCAAGCACACCGCTTTTGTGCCTGGGCGGTATTGGGGAAGGGGCCTCCGCCACAGCCGGGAGGGCGACGCATTGCGGCAGTACGACGGGAAAACCGTTGATGTCCCAGATGCTAACCCTTGGCATGTCGGGGCAGAAAAATACCCGCCCACCGTAGATCTCAGGCGCGGCGGATCTGACGGCTGGCGGATAAGGTAAGGCGGTGGAGGGATAAGGACAGGGCCCGTGCGCCAAATTTTTATTATTATTTAATTCCGCGGGGGAAAAACATTAGGAAAGTGGGTTTTTGGGGTTAAATGTGCGGTGTTAATTTATTTACATGCGTGACTTTAGGAAAAGGGGTGGAGCATGGGTTTTGTGTGTCGGAAGGAGGAAATTATGCCATGGAATGAGTCCAAAGGCATTGCAAAGGGATTTTTATACTTTGGAGGAGGGACTTAATGCATAGGAAGGGGTCATTTGCATTGGAAGATGGTTTTTTGAGACAAAAGAAGGGTTCTTACTAAGTTTTAGATAAACTTAGCAATTCCCAAGTGTTACTTTATGGTTATTTTTCAACCAGGGGGAAGTGATAAGTATATAGGGGAGTTATTAGCATAATTTTAGTAGGGGAAGGGGAGATAGATAGGGAGTTACATAGTAAAATCTGTAGTTAATATGATAAGTGGTAAGAAAGCGCTAAATATTGTGAATCTTAAGCTATTAGGGGGAAAAATGATTCATAAAAGAAGTATGAATATTCCTTGAGTAAAGTAGATCTTTACCAAGGAAATTGATATGAAAATGATGAAACTAAGAGGTATCAAGCAGATCTTGACCTCTTTGGGGAAGTTAGTGAATGATTTGGTGAAGATGAAGAAGGGGGAAGTTAGCCATGCCTTGCTTGAGCTCCTCCATATGAAATCTGCCTGATAATGGTGACCTAAATAGATATGACACTTGAAAACATGAAATTGATCACAAATAAATATTCTGCAACCTCAAAACTACCTACCCAGCCTACTTACCTAGCATTTTTTCTTCTTTTGGTTTGGGTGCACTTGAACTAGCAAACCCAGCTTTTCAATTTTTCTTTTACTGTCTTCCTATCTATATCTACACTTATTTCATCCAGGGGCTCAAATTAGGCTGTTGAGCACCCTTGCTTCTCTACCTGTCTAAGAATCTGCCAAGATTAAGCTGTTTGGACAAATAATGGTTCTCTATATTCTAAAACAGGAAATTGAAACCTAGGGAGACCAAGATTAAACTGTTTGGACCTCCTTTTAACTGAACATTCTTCAAAAATGGAATAGTACATCAAAATTGGAACACAGTAGTGGCACTTGAACTGGCACACTCTCATGCCCTCTTCTTTGGCTTCTGTAGCAAATATAGAACATTGCAGCATGCAAAGTATGAAATATTTGGCATGTAAAAATGTCAATCATGAAAGATGAGTAACCTACTGCAACAGGAGGCTAATAGTGGCTCCACTTGGGGATGGTTTTTCCTTGTGAAAAGCCAAGAACAACAAGTCAGACTGCCTTGATCTTCTATTGTTGTTGTCGATTGAAATTTCTCAGTGTTGTCTGTTAGATAATTGGAACTTTGGAATGAGAGCAACATTTCCCTCAACTGAATTGCTTGTGAACTGTGTAGCACTGCCTGTTTTCTTCTGCGTGTTCTATCATTCGGACTATTACACAAAAATAAAACAAAATGCTGATATATACAAACTTTTTGTACAAAAATGATGTTGATGGGTTATTCTTAACAAAAGGGATCGTGATAATGCTTTAACATTCAGCCATTTACAGGGCTCTCTTCAGCTGTGCTACCATCTTCAGATTTGAGGAAATATGTGTTATTGCCTTGCACAGTGCTGATAATGAATGGACCTTCCCAAAGAAAATCAAATTTTGCACGTTTGCCCTTGTCTTCTCTTCATGAATCCCACCTTAGAACTTTGCTTCCAACACAGAAATCCTCAGCCTTGGCTCTCTTATCAAACATCTTTTTGAGCTTCTCCTGCAAAATCTGAGCTCTGTCATACACTTGCTCTCTGGTTTGTTGAAGATGAATGGTCTGATTAATTCTTCTTTGAACGTCATTTGGTTCAGCTTGAATCTCCTGTAACAGTTTGATAGTAGGAATGCCCAAAGATGAAGGAAATCTGGCTTCCATGCCATATACTAGCTCATAAGGGCTCATCCCAATGGATCTCTTGGTTGAAAGTCTGTCTGCCCACAGGGCATTTGTGAGCTTCCTATGCCAGTGCTTTTTGTTTTCTTCAAGCACTTTCTTTATGATGTTGATGAGGCTTTTGTTGGAAGATTCGGCCAGGCCATTACCTTGAGGGTAGTAGGCTGTAGAGTGGCCCAAGGAAATATGAAATTTACGGTAAAAGTTGATCATTTTTCTAGATTTGAAGGCAGCAACATTTTCAGTGATGATTTTCTCAGGGCAGCCAAATCTGGAAAGAATATTGTCCTCAAGGAATCTGATAATAGTGGAATCATTGGCTTGCCTACATGGGATGGCTTCAATCCACTTGGTGAAATAGTCGGTGGCTGTTAAAATCCACTTGTGTTGGCCTGATGAAGAGGGATGGATTTCACCTATGAAGTCAAGACCCCATTGTTGAAAAGGCTTTTCGGTTGAGATGGGCTTAAGGGGCAAAGGCAACAATTTTCTTTTTCCTTCAAAGATTTGGCATTTGTGACATGAAATCGCAAATTTCTTGACATCTGCAAATAGAGAGGGCCAATAATAACCAGCCCTTAAAATCTTGTCAGCAGTGGACTTCCTATATAGATGCCCTCCACAGTCCCCTGCATGGAACTCTTTCATGATGCTGTTGGTTTCATTTATAGTTAAATTGTTCAGCAAAATTCCCTCATGATTCTTCCAAAACAGGGCACCATCTAAGACACAAAAATTTGATGCTTTCATCTTTAAAAATCTCTTTTTGGTTTTGGACAATCCTGGGGGAGCACACAGGTTTAACAATACATAGCAAATATCAGCATACCATGGGGATTGTAAAAAGGTTTCACTGATTTGTGGAGTCGCCAGCTCCTGTTCATTGTCCAGCTGGTTGATATCTAAGGCTTGAAAATTTGTTTCAGACATTAACTTGGCTAAACCTTGTCCCTTTATCAGCTTTGTGGGTTTTATCTCAATGTCATATTCAAGAATATTGGAAATCCATTTGCCTCTTTTTCCTTCTAGTCCCTCTTGAGTTAATATGTATTTTACAACAGAGTTTGGGACATAGACAATCACATGTGAATATAGAATATAAACTTTGAAGTCTTTTATAGCCTTGACAAGGGCATAGGCCTGCTTTTCCATAATTTGTTACTTCAAGGGTGCATCTCTTAAGGCTCGGCTGAAAAATGCAATTGGCTTTTCATTTCCTTGATCATATTTTTGCAAAAGGACAGCCGCTATCGTGTGCTCTGAAGCAAAGGAGAAAATGATAAAATCTTTGTCAAATTGTGGACTTGTGAGTACAGGCGTTTGAGTCAAGGCAGCTTTGATACTCTCAAAAGCCTGCTTGGTTTCAAGAGACCATCTTACCTTGGCATCCTTTTTTAGCATGTTACTTAATAGTCTTATAATTTCGGCCAAATTTGGGATAAATCTCCTTAGGAAATTGATCTTTCCAAGGAATGCTTGCAACTCTTTTATGTTTCTTGGGTATGGAATTTGAAGGATTGCTTGGATCCTTTTCGGATCAATTCTGATACCGTCTTTTGAAATGATGTGGCATAGCAACTTACCTTCCTCAAGGCCAAACAAGGACTTCTTGGGATTCAAGGAAATGCCATATTTCCTGCATGTTATGAAGATTTTCCTTTAGTGTTTGAGGTGCTCTTGATCAGATTTAGAGAAAGGGGTTAAGTCATCAAGATAGACAACAAAGAATTCATGGATTTCCTTGGCAAATGCAATATCCATTGCCCTTTGAAAGGTGGCACCAGTGTTCTTTAGCCCGAAAGGCATTTTAACATACTTAAATGTTCCACACGGTGTGGTAAAGGCTGTCTTGTCTTGGTCATCCGGGTGAGCAAGTATTTGATTGAAACCTGAAAATCCATCTAGTAAAGAGATTATAGATGACCCCACTACTCTTTGTAGGATGTGGTCCATTTTAGGTAAAGGATAGTGGTCTTTTAAAGAGACCTAGTTTAAGTTTCTTAGGTCTACACACAGTCTGATCTCCCCTGATTTTTTCCTTTTGGGGACCAGATTAGACACTCATTCAGAAAATCTAATGGGTGCTATGATATCTTCTTCAAACATTCTCTTCACTTCTTTTTCAATGAGGGGCAAAAGCATAGGATTTATTCTTCTAAGTTTATGCTTGAATGGTTTTTGATTTGGTTTTAAGGGGATGGTATGTTGAATTACTGAGGTGTCATAGGACTTCAAGTCCTCATAACTCCAAGCAAATACATCTTGGAACTCCTTGAACAAATCCACATACTTTGGTTTTTTATCAGGGGGCAGATTTTTGGATAATTTAATCATTTTGGGCTTCTCTGTAGTCCTTATGTTGTGTTCTTCTATTGCAGCATTCATAGGCTCCATTTTTAGCTTTTTGGGCACATCATTATCATCAAACATGTCTTCTAATGGAGTGAGGCCAGCAGGTAAAAATTTATCCTTTAGATCAATGAACTCGGCCTCTATTTTGGCTGTTTTCTCTAAATACATTTGTTCCAGCTCTTCTATGTTTGCATTGTCAAAAACAGTTGGGCTCGGGATTTGTTTTGCTATTGCAGCTGTTACAGCCTGTTTTTCTTCATTTGTTTGTTGTTGGGAATCGTTCATGGCCTCCATGTCAATGTTTAGATTTGAACACTCGCTCTCAAGAGTGAGGAAATTGTTAATCTGGGCATCATTTTCAAATACTTGCCAATCCTTAATATTGTTCGGGACAGTAGGCCTATGTTTTATCTCAGCAATAAAATGGTGATTTGGCTCAAAGGGAAGCTTGCATATACTAGCAAAAGTGTCTAAGCTGTGTGCATGTACGTTATGGTTTCTAGAAATCTTGGCAAGCTCGGATTCAATGAAGGTATTAAGTATTTATGTGGCAGCAGTCCTATAGGCCCTCATTCTATTGTCATTAGTAACAAAGTTACCTTTCATTTATTGTATGATTAAATCAGAGTCACCTAGAATGGACAGTTTTGTAGCTCCTAGAACTTTGAGCAATTTTAAGCCTAGGAGGAGAGCTTCATACTCTGCCATGTTGTTGGTACATCTGAAATTTAGTCTATAGGCATGGTCCTCTGCATGATTTTCATGTGTATTGTGAATCCATACACCTGCCCCTGCTCCTAACTTGTTGACAGAACCATCAAACTCTAAATACCATGTAATTTCTTACTTTTGGTTTGTATTAAGAGTTTTTGTCATTTTAGGATTGGATAGATTTAAAATTTTTGTTTGGGGAGGCTTTACTTGTTTGCTGGCTACCTTGATTGTTGTCACCATTTCATGGGCATGGGCAACCGGTTCTTCATTTATGCATGTCTCTAGATCTAAAGCTAAAGGCTTCTCATTAGTTGGAGGATTGGTGTCATCATTAAAAAGAATAAATGAATCCATATCATAATGGATTGAGTAAATTGGAAAATTTTGGGGCTTTTCCTCACTACTTACCACGTACTTCATGAGTGTTTCTCTGTACAGTCTCTTTGGTTGCCCAAAGACAGAAATAGTGGCATAAGAGAGGTCAAGTTGGAGGAATCCTTGGAGTTTTGCTTCCCACGATCTTGATAGGAGCATGCCATATTTTTTTGGAATGTCAGCAACTACTACGTCCATTAGGATTGTCTTGTTGGGAAATTGGACTAAAGACACACAAAGGTCTTTGATTAAGCCTAAACACTTGACCTGACTTGAGTCAAAGGAGTATAGATCGTTGTAGGGTCTTGTGACATCAATGTTTAGCTTTTCCATTACAGCTTTAGGCATCAGATTGTGTGAGGCACCTAAGTCAAACATAGCATTATGCAAGATTTTGTCATGTATGTGCAAACTAACATAAAAGGGTGGAACAGATCCATAGGTTGATTTCCATTAACTTCTGGACCAAACAACAGCTCGGGGGTATCATCTAAAACATTTACATCATCCTTGATCTTTGGCATTTGAAGTGACCTCTGAATTTGTTGCCTATAAATATCATGTTTGGCAAGTTCTGAAAGGGGAATGGATATCTTAAGTTTTCCAATCTCTGCTTCTAAATTAAATGGTTTTTCCAATGGAATCTTTGCATTAGTAGTAGCAGATTTCTCCTTTTCAATAATACTTTATGTGTTTTCCTTTTGATTATCTGCGTTATGGTGAATGACATTTTGTGATATTTCTGTTTTAGGAAGGTTTTTAGGAGTGTTGTTCAAATCTTCTTTTGAGGAAGAAGGAGGCAGAGGCTGATCAATAGGAGGCTGTATGTCTGTTATGTCCTCTACAGTCACTTGATGTGGGTTTGAGACAGTTATATCAGTTGGTTCTGTTATGACAACCTTGCCCTTAATCTTGTTGGGCTGTTTGCTCTCTTTTGTTTTGCTAGGTGCAGGGATATCAATGGTTCTTGTTCTCAGTTTATATTGTTTGTGGACCTCATACGCAGCAGAATCATAGCCTTGTTTAAAATCAAAAGACTCTCCCGACTTGGTCTGAAATTGATTTATATCCTGATAGTCTTGGTCTTCTTGAGTGAGAAAGATTTGCTGCTCAATTTTCGAATCTATCAAGTTCATGTGAGTCTCTTCTGTGGGCTCACTAGAAGTGGATGCCTCTGTGTAGTTCTCTTGGAAAGGAGGCCTAATATCATGGTTGGGACTAGACCTACCAGCGTTTGGGTTTTGATTCTTTCTGAAATTTGGGTTCCTTGTGTTATTTGGCTGTTGACCTTCCCACAGTGATTTCCTTTCAACACTCTCTACTCTGTCTCCCAACCTATGCATGCCACTGATAATAGCATCTAGTTTCTAGTCTAAGGCTGAGGGTTCTTCCTTAAAGGTAGTTCTTCTCTCGGTTCTAGCTCTATTTCTTTTGGAAATTAGGTTTGCCTCCACACTAACAACGACATTTTGCATTTCTTCAAGGCTTTGAGGGGCTCTTTCCCTTAACTGATAAGCCATTTCAGCATCAAAACCATCAGGGAATTTGTACAAAGCAAGATCAGGTGGGGATCTTAAGTTCTGTGGTATTGCACTATAAACATTATTAAACCTTGCACAGTAGTCCAAGACAGTCTCCTGAGGGCCTCTTTTGATAGTGTCGTATTCGGATAAAATGTGCAAGGGATCTTTCTTTTTCTCCCATCTATTGATAAATGACTGGTATAAGGCTTCAGGATCTGCTATGGAATTGGCTGGGAGTGCTCTAAACCAAGTCCTGACATCACCATTCAAACTTTGGGCAAAAATCTTCATTCTCACACTATTATCGTCAATCTCATAACTCTCAAAGTAATCCTGCATTTTCTTTGTGTGTTAAAGGGCTGTGCAGGCACTTGTGCCATCAAAATAAGTTATTTTAGTCTGGTAATCCTGAGGCATAGCCCCGGGATTTGCAGGCAGCTGTAAAGGTGCATATCTATTAGCCATATTAACAGGGATAAGTGGAACAACAGCGATAAGTGGGATACTAGGAGTAGTAGCGGTGGTATGTGTGGTGAACGGAGGTGTGGAAATAGTATTTGGAGAAGAAGATGATGAACAAGGGGAAGTGGGGTTTGAACGAAACAGAACTTTAATAGGGGTTGAAAAATGGCTAGGCTGAATTGTTTCAGGACTAGAAGTAATCAAACCTTCTTGTTGCTCTTGTTTTCTAAGGATCTTAGGGATTATATTGGGATTTTCAAAAACAGCTGGGAGATTTGGGTCTGGATTTGATCTTGTATAACGTGAATGCTTTTTGGGAGCTAGCTTCTAGCTTGTTTTTTGGGGATTTTTTCTAATATTACAGGTTAAACAGAAGCTTTTTAAAAGTCGGATTCTTCCTCTGCGGAGCTTAGGACTGGTTTTGTGAGATTATCTGAGGAGGTCCCCAGTGGAGTCGCCATTATGTTAACACTTAGATTGTCCCTAAGCTCCTGAAGGGATACGGCCGAGGTAACCACAAAACAATCTTTGGACTGCAGGTTCTAGCCCACCTGCAATCAGAGAGGGCTCTCTCTTGATGATTTAGCTTTGTTGATGATACTTTTAGGCTAGTTATTGGGTTCAATGGGTTTTGTTTGTGTTTGGTGGTGGGAAAGATGATACTTTCAAGCAGAGAGGCATGCATAGAGTGATAAGTTTCAAACCATTGGGCATGGAGTCGAGGAGTAGGACTGTTGGTGCATTTTCAGGTCAAAGAGGAATGTGGAGCAAGGTAGCTACACATAAAACAACTTTCAAGCTTAAAGGGATGGAATGAAATCTAAGGAATGAGAGGCAATTAAGAATCTCTAACTCATCTTAAAGGTGGGAAGGCGAATGAGCTCTATCTAGGGGCAGTTAAGAATCCCTGGATAACTGTCATACATGGGTGAATTAGGGCAAATATGAGCCATGTGGAATCCATATTTATGCCTAAAACAGATGAAAACATAAAGAAACAGCAGAAATTGAGCATAGAGTGCAGTCAGACAAGTTCTAAGCTAATCTTTCTTTCGGCTGTTTAGATAATGATTTATGAATGAGAAACAAAGGTAAGAAGCACTTATTGAATTGTGTGATAGCACAAGAATTCCACAGTCACTCTTCAACCATTAAACACAGTAAACAATCCATTCTCCAAGCTTGTAAGCAGTTATTGATTATAGAAATTCTCATATATACAGTGCGAGTCTCTCCTTAGAAAGCATCAGCCAAATAACCCACCAACAACAACCAACCCTCATTACATTGTTTGGGGCTGTATATATAGGGTAAATATCCAAAAATATTTATTACAGCCGACCTAAATAGGTATGCGGGAAAAAAACTTTTTAAATCTAAACTTGTGCTGAAATTAAATGCAAGTAAATATCCTTTGAGTTGCGCCAGAGGGAGTTGGATCAAAATGAGTTAATATGGTGTCCTCTGTGGCTTGGTGCAATGCTTCTGCAATAACTGTGCTTTGAGCTTTGGTCCACTGATCTCATGTGATTTTCATGTGCAGTAACTGTGATTTGAGAGCTTTAAATGGCATCTATTGTTTCGTTGACTTTGTTGGAGGCTTCTTTAATGTTTTCCTGCTTCGGGCCACTGATAGATCTTCACTGATACACTTTGCCGCATCCTGATACTCTTTGACATGAATTTTGGCTTCATTTATGCTTCTGATACTCTTTAATGCCTGAATCGGGCCTCTCTCTTTCTGCTTATATGCTAAAAACTATTAAATCGGCCCTTTTCTGCCCTTTTCAGCGCAAAAACGACTGCTGAACAAAAGATTCCCCATTTTGGCCTATATCCCGTAGCGATGCGCGATTAGCGCTAAGCGCTAATTGCGAATCGAAAACTTCCTCAGAATTTCATTCTGGGCTTCCGAAGCCTTGATTTTGTACTTGCGTGTTTTTTTTTTGGTAGGTGACGTCAGCATGACGTCAGTGGTACGGTGGATGACGTCAGCAGTGGGACCCAGTACGGAGGTGACGTCAGCATGATGATGTCAGTGGGGTGACGTGGTAGTACGGTAGGGTGATGATGTGGTAGTATGGTGGCAGGAGGCCGATGCAGGCAAGAAGGGGTGAGTTGGCAATGATGTGGCAGGTGACGCTGCAGGATGACGCGCTGCTTACGTCACGCAAGGGGAGAGCATTTTCTGGTTTTAGGCGCACTGCCTTTGCGCTTGGGCAGTATTGGGGAAGGGACCTCCGCCACAGCCAGGAGGGCAACGCGTGGCAGCAGTACGACGGGAAAACCACCGATGTCCCGGACGCTAACCCTCGGCATGTCGGGGCAGAAAAATATCCACCCACCGTAGATCTCAGGCGCGGCGGATCTAACGGCTGGCGAATAAGGTAAGGCGACAGAGGGATAAGGACGAGGCCCGCGCGCTAATTTTTTTTTTATTATTTAATTCGGCGGGGGAAAAACATTAGGAAAGTGGGTTTTTGGGGTTAAATGTGCGGGGTTAATTTATTTACATGCGGGACTTTAGGAAAAGGGGCGGAGCATGGGTTTTGTGTGTCGGAAGGAGGAAATTATGCCATGGAATGAGCCCAAGGGCATTGCAAAGGGGTTTTTATACTTTGGAGGAGGGACTTAATGCATAGGAAGGGGTCCTTTGCATTGGAAGATGGTTTTTTGAGACAAAAGGAGGGTTCTTACAAAGTTTTAGATAAACTTAGCAATTCCCAAGTGTTACTTTATGATTATTTTTCAACCAGGGGGAAGGGATAAGTATATAGGGGAGTTATTAGCATAATTTTAGTAGGGGAAGGGGAGATAGATAGGGAGCTACATAGTAAAATCTGTAGTTAATATGATAAGTGGTAAGAAAGCGCTAAGTATTATGAATCTTAGGCTATTAGGGGGAAAAATGATTCATAAAAAAAGTATGAATATTCCTTGAGTAAAGTAGATCTTTACCAAGGAAATTGATATGAAAATGATGAAACTAAGAGGTATCAAGTAGATCTTGACCTCTTTGGGGAAGTTAGTGAATGATTTGGTAAAGATGAAGAAGGGGGAAGTTATTCATGCCTTGCTTGAGCTCCTCCATATGAAATCTGCCTGATAATGGTGACCTAAATAGATATAACACTTGAAAACATGAAATTGATCACAAATCAACATTCTGCAACCTCAAAACTACCTACCCAGCCTACTTACCTAGCATTTTTTCTTCTTTTGGTTTGGGTGCACTTGAA